>BPLR01011724.1:0-84665 GCA_021605095.1 Caerostris extrusa | reverse complement strand
ATAATGAAATAACTTTCGTGGTTCTATATTAAAAATGCATTTAAATTAAAAATTTTTTATCCTGAAGATTTACATTATTTCTTTAACAAATATAAATGTTGCTAAAAATAGTGTCTAAAAACACAATAGCTTCACACAATGATTTCAATTTATTATGATGTGTTTTCCAAATAATTATCTCAGGTTTACTCTTTATATTAATAAAATATACATTGCAGATCTGTTATTAGATTTTTTTTATATCTAAGAATACATTATATTTAGTTTTTAACAATATTATTCTCCGAATTGATTGGATAGTTTTTCCACACAGAGAATGAACGGAATTAAAGTTTTATAAATTCTCACATATAATTATGTAAAGTTTATGCAGATTAAAAAAAATTAAAAAAATTCCCGTGATGTAAATAGTAAATACAGAATTTTTATATTAATATTTAATTTTTTGTACTTACATTTTAAAACAAAATGAAATCCAAAAAATAGAAAGAATTTGACTTTTTTTGTGCATAGATTTCTTGTACTTGCATGCATGAAATTATACGTTATTTATTTAATATTGATAATTTTTTTGCAATAAAAATTTTTTTTAATTATGTGGATGTGAAGGTCACCACTATCAATTTAACAAGAGTTAAGCGATATATATGTTTTTATTACTTTTAATGCAATGTCAAATTATAATTAGTCTATTAAATTTTATCTAAACTATAAGATTATTGAATTTCGAAAGCTTGATTTTCTAACATAATATTAATTTTCTATAGTGTAAGATAGTTAAAACCCGTAATTAAAAAAACTGTCATTTTTTTTGCTTTAAATTCAGCAAAACCACAAGAAGATATGAATCCTTATTTGAGGTTAAAGCTAAATGCATGTAAAGTACATTCAATACAGACGTCCAATATAGTAAATTTATAAAACATACTGTAATATGTGTGTGTTAAGTATAAGGTCTGTTTTTCCACTTAAATCATATGCTTTACATCTAAATGTTTTTTCAGATTCCAGGGGTTCAAAAGGAATGCAAAGCATGTTTTTTGTGACCTCATGAGATCTCTCAAGAAGAATTTCTGATTTTTAAGTTCTAGAAGATATATCAATTTGAAATGGAAAATATCACTCGCAAACCATTTGCATTCATTGACTATTTAACTATTCCCTCCAGATATGTGTGTGGCAGAGAAGCTTAAATAAAGAATCGTCATTTCATCTGAAGTCGTCATGCTCAATGTAACCAAAATTCGAGCTGCATACTTAAAACTATAAAAAATGCGTTTTTTTCTTAACAAATGCAAAAAAAAGTAAAAGGTTTATTTCTTTATTCTTAAGGTCCCATTTGGCCTTCAATTTATTTAAAATTCCCTGTTCGTTTAGACTGCCGCTTCACGCATGGTATAGCAAAACAAAAGCAATTACATTAGAGTAAAAAAGAAAAGCAGTTCCTCTGCAAATACTTAGCATTTGCTAAATAAACAAAGCATATCATTTTCTGATTCATTTAATTTAAATCGAATAAATCACAAAATAACATTAACTTTTTGTGTAATCTCATTATCTGTCTTAATTGATTTTTTTTCCCAACGTAGAGTTTTGTAGGATATTTTAAATTCATTTATGCAAAAAAAAATCATTAATGTAATATTAGTAACACAATTAATTAAATAAAAAAATGTTTCAGTATCCAAATACGTTTAAATATTTTTTACAACTTATGATGATTAATTGTTTTTGCTGACTTTAGTGTGAAAATTGCTTTGTGGATTTTATTTATCAACAAATATACCTTTGATCCTTGAAAAAAAATTTAGGTATGGCATAATAGTACAAGAGTAATATGCTAAGAAATTGGACAATAAAAATAGTAATATATGGCAATATAAATAGTAACTATTATAAGCATAAGTGAGACCAGAAATATAAAAATCCAGATGAAATAAAAAATAGTGATAAACCCTGTGAAAAAAAATATCCCATGTGTATACAAAAATATGGCTAAAATTTTTTAACTAAAAACTATTAATAGCTGATATCATTTTCAAATAATTCTTTAGACTTTTTTTTGTGAAATTATATTTTAAAGTGAACTAAATATATTACCTAAATTGTCGTATTCTATTCATCACTCACCCAAAAATGATTAAAATATTATTACTAAAGAAAATTTTTTTCATTTTAAATATAAATAAATAAGAAATTTGTGCTTAAAAATGCAATAATATATTTCGAATAGTAATAGATATCTAATAAAGGTAATTTTTTTTCCTAAAATAATTTTTTTAATGATTTGTAAAACTTTAATATTGATGATTTGTAATTTTACTTTTCTTTGATCACATGCTATTTCTTTATTTTTGAATGCAAGCACTTCGATGTTTAGCTGTAAAAACATATATGAAGCAAATTCAGCGTTGCACAAGTCGCATTCTGCTATACAGCCGGTGTAATGTGCCACAGCAATTTTAAACCACAAACCTACAGAAGGCATTTGAATTTTTACACTCTCTTCCCCAAGTGAAATGTTCTGGATTACGGATTAATGCTGATTAATTCCGACGAAGATTCAAGTAGCACATGTGTCAGAACTAACTTTTATTTTTTAACTTTATTTTTTCTTGTTAGTTATTGCAATGTTTCCCCTATTTCAGAAGATAACTATGCTATCCACCAAGTCACTACCTAAAAGTATTGGATGCAATAAATCAAAAAGTTGGAAAAAAAACCTTAAGTTTTATTTGAGAATAAGTGTACAAACTCATAAGGAGAATTTAATCTCTTTTGCAATAGCACCAATGGCCAAGCTAAAATATTGAAATGATACGAGTAGTTTAAAAAAATCAACAACCTCACGGGCTCATGAGTTAGTGCATCGAAGCATTAATACCTTTGGGGGATGTGTAATAACTTAGTGGAGAGAAATCAGAAAGTCACATGTTTCATTTGCTGGCATCTTAAATTGCAAACTGAAGCAAACTTCAGAAAGGAAGAGACAAGATGGGGATTAGTTTCCCTACTTTTCCCTATTTATCCCTAAAAACTCTTCTCGGAAATTAACATATCATTAAGTCGAGGGACTATTCATTCCAAATACCAAAAAATGTTTACCAAAAATCTAAAAAATAAATTTTTAATATAAAATTTTGAAAAAAAAATTATTTAATACTATTTAATTTGAGAGTTTATTTATTTAATATGCAAATTATTAATTTAAAAATAAAATAGAAATAATTTTAAAAATATATCATAAACTTTCAATCGTTATTGTCATAAATTACTTCTGAAGTAAAATACGATATATTTAATCCTACTTCCCGTCTTATATTTCACCTTACAAATGAAAGTTAAATTACATTTGGTTTCATAATCAGGAAATTAATTTCAATTTAGTATTTAAAATAAAGAAATATTTAAAGTAATACGATTTTTTTATCAAATAATTTATTCTAAGGAATATTAAATGTAACATTGAGACAATAGCTATTTTTTTTACAATCAAAGTAAAAAGAAAAAGCAATTAAATACAGTTGCTTTTTTTTATTTCTTATGATTACGATTCTCCTCAGCATTGTCAACAAAAGTAATACATTACTCATTTCTTCGTCGTGACAGATTGAAGACAATCTAAAACTTCCGCATTAATTAGTTGTTTTGTCATTATTCTGTAAAACAGAATATCAATTATTTTACTGTTGTTTCAATAATTTTCAACGGGGTTTTTTATTTTATCAATATTCAAATGTGTTTAGGTTTTCACTTATTCTATTTTATGTACAATGAAAGTTAACTATATTACACTGTTCGGCAGTAATTTTGTTAAATGGATAACTGTAGCCAAGGACAAATATAACTAAAAATAATTTGATCACTACCACTCAGTTTAGTTTTATTATTTTTTTGTAGTTTTACATATTTTTAAATATATATATTTTACAGTTCGCAAAATGTTTTTTTTAAACAGTGCCCTATTTGCTTGCGGTTTTATTAAAAAACAAAGATGGTCGCCAACAATTTATGAAGTATATAATCCAATATAGGAATCAAATACACGCCAGACCTGTCAAAACAAGTCTTTCCAACCTGATAAACTCGACGTCTGGTCCACGTGTGTCACTTCCGTTTAATTTAGACCTACGTGTCGAGTTAGAAAGGTGTTTGTATTAATTTATTTGAACAACTGTCCTTTGAGTTCCACCCAGTGTTTATTTCTATACGAACAGATTGCTTAAAATACTATAATTGTGATCCAAATATTTTGTTATGTCTGCGACGAACTTACTTTGAAGTCCTAAAGAAGGAATATTGCTGCACTGATGAAAGAAAAAAAGCATATAAACTTTATCGCGACTGTCAAATCTGTGATCAAGACAAATCTTGGGACTCGTATTTGCTGTAACATTGCTTAGTGGTTTGATCAAAAAGAAAGTCATAACAAAAGCCGCTTACAATTCCAATGGTATGGAGGGAATGCTCTGACTGCTATTTTCGGAAAACAAAAAAAAAGAAAAAAAAACCATTTCTTCACTTTTTGGAAACCCCTTCTTCACCTATCAGGCCTTTTACTCACAGTGACGAGTTTCTAATCCCAGCGCCACCTGGAAAGTGAAATTTAAATTCAGAAAACTTTGCCAATGAAGATTTAAAATTTAGTCTAGAAAAAGACAAAATTGAAGACCTAAATTTTGTTGAAACGCCAACAGAACCTTATATAATGAAGTAGTCTAACCTCAGTTATATAATTCATGATAATTGTTAGTTAACTACAATATATATTCCCACTATTATTCGTTTTGTCAACAAATTAAAACTGACTTAGCAATCAAAATAGTTTTAATTTGGAAGATATTGTAATTCCTAAAAAAAATGTAGGTCCTCAAAAAAAATTTAATTAAGTAAAAATATAAATTATAAAAAGTAAAAAAGTGTGAAATGTAAGGTATTTAGCCTCTATTTAAAACAAAAAAAATTCTTTCAAATTTTGAGTTACTAGTTTAATTTATTATTAGCTAATGTTTGTTTCTTAATTTTTATATTCAATATAATTAACAAAATGCATGCTAAAATATCCTTACGGCAGTTTTAATGTTTTTAGTTTGGATGCATTACCATAATTTGTAAGGCTACACAAATTTATTTAATAATTTAATAAAATATAATAAACTTCAGTGGATAAACAAATATAAAATTCATCCACTCGCTCACCAGTCTGTAGGATTGTTCAGGTTTGACCGATCGGAAGCCTCCCTTTGCAGTTACGATGCTTTCTCATACGGTAAGAATCGACGGCGAATTTGACAACGTGAATTAAAGTTTCACATTGGTAGTTCCTGTATATGCCGTGGGTTTCCTCTCTTACTACCCACAAATGAGGGGCAGTTATCCCTAAAGAACCTCCCGGAAGGGAATGCTTTCCAGTCATTGTCCATGCGTGGGTTGTTTGTAGTATAGAGTGAATACGACCTACTGAAAATTGTGTTTGCCACATGCATTTTACAAAATAATGCATAATAATTTTTTCAATACATTAATATTTTAGGATAACATCTTTTATTTATCAAATTTAATAACATAAAAAATACTTTAACTAAATTTATTTAATCTTTTTATTTAGATATTTAATATAAGAGCTTTAATTTACTCTTATATAATGGAAATACGAAACTCGTAATATATAAAAGAATAATCAGAATCAGAATGTAAAGAATAATTATAATACTTATAAAAAAGTATTATAAACGTGAAGTATTATAATATATATAATACTTATATATATTATAATACTTCATGTCTCAAAATATTCGTATTATAAAGAATCATTATAATACTAATATTTCATGTTTCATTTAACATGAAATATAGTAATCAATCATGCCTTTTCTTTCCATATGAGTGTGATTTTTAAATAATTATATATATATATATGTACTGAAACTTTTAATATTTTGAAATACTTTAATTTAAACAAACATTTCTGTTATACACGCTACGAATTGTTAACTAGTTTATTAAAATCATTTGCATTTCAAAAAAAGAATATTTATTAATTTATTCATTCAATAATTTAATTTTTTTCCCTCGTAGAACACATTTAATATTTTTAAGCCTTTCTTTATCTACCAGAAAAGTCTCAAAATTTTTCTAAAATATTAGCCGTAGACTTTGATGTTCTGAAGAAATAAAGCATCGTGGCCTTCGTAATTCCGTCTAACGTAATACATAAATAATGATTACTTTAAAAATATTGTATAAAATGTTTTTAGAAGTTTGCTGAATTTTAATATTCATACTTAACACTTTCAAAAGAATGAAATATGAATATTCATGATATTTATTTGAAAATTAAGTTAAAAAAATATTCATTAATTTTTGTATTGAGTTGTTTTAAAAAAAAGATAGTATTCAATTTTGCTTAAAATATAATCATTTTAATCTTTATTATCCCTTTTCTGACAATTTATAAGAGAAGCATTATTTTTTTCATGAAATTTCCGCCTTTAAAAAGTTAATAATTTTGTAGACAATAGCATTTTAGCTATTAGGATATAAAGGGAAATTAATATTATGTAGTTGTTCAAATTATACCTCTGTACTGTTCCTTACATCTTCATAAATTACACATTTTTCTGAAGTCTAAATTTTTGTATTACAAAAAAAATTAGTAGTAAATGCTCTACTTGTTTTAATCATTATTTGCTTTTTATAAAATTATTATATTATCATTCGACATATTTATAAACAAAATATATCACTTATTCATGAAATTTATAGGGAGACATTTTTATTATAAACTAAAATATATTTATTTATATTTCATTAAATTAGAAAATATTACCATATAATGAAAATGATGAGTAATGATGTGTCATTTATTCAGAAGTTTTCTCGTAATAAAATGTATGTAAGCTAAATTTAAACATTTTATAGTTAAAATGTATAAATAGCTACAAAACCTAAAAATCTGAATAATATTATATTATATTAAATGCAAAGTATTTTCTCAGATCATTTCGGGCTAGAATGGCAGAAATATAACGGATGCAACATTTCAACCAGGGTATAGTAGGGTGTCTGCCCTTTGTTACAGTAATTTGGAAAAACCTGTAATATTAGGTGCACTCTCCTCATTTCCTTCTCAAGCTGGTCGATTTATTGTTATTACGGCATAGACACCCTAACAGCATTTTTTAGGTTTCGAAGAAGTCCTTAGTTTGAAAACTACACACTAGGCCACTACACACTAGGACACACTAGACCACTACATACTAGGACACACTAGACCACACAAAAGAACTCACACTAGGCCTCTATACTATCTTTCTCTTTTAATCGTATTATTAATTGATGTAATATCCTATATGTATTTCATTACTGTATATTTATTGGCATATTATGATATTGTACATAAAATAACTCATTATAAAATGCTGTGTTTTTTTATATATTTTGTACATTTTCAAATATTTGCTTATAACGAATTTGAGAAATTATCTACTATATAATGTGATGCAAATTTAAGAAGTGAGCCAATGCTTTACTGTATGATTATGTAAATTTTTAAAAAGTGAAATCTTGTATGATTAAATGTTTCCATGTTTTCGCTGTTTTAAAAAATTGATCATTTAAATAATCAGAAAAATGATTTTTGCTTTAATAGCTCGTGTGATATAAATTATTTCAAGAAACATAATATGAAGCATTTAAAAATTTAAATGCTAAACATACATAAATTGGAGGCCTCATTCAAATTTCTACTTTCCAGAGACAATTTAGAACAAAAAAATAATAAAAAATAAAGAAAATAATCTATTTTCAAACAAAATAATAAAGCAAAGGCTTCTGAAATTTAAAAATGCATTGTAAAAAAATTCTAAGATTTTTGAATTTTAAAAAACATTTATGGGTTAATATATCTTATTATAAATAACGACTCTTCATATACAGCCTAGCCAACCTTAAATTAAACAACTACTGAAAAAATTCTATTCAAAAATATATTTTAATTAGGAAAATTAATAAAAAAAGAATACTCTTATAAAAAGGAAAGGTAAAAAAAACCCCCTGTTACGGATCATTCTATTAACAAAGTGAGATAAAACGCGCTCTCAGGGGGTATATATATCTCCAGAAAATCTCTGGAGAAACAGAGCTTAACCCTTTTGCCTCCAGCCGAAAGCGCAGAGGTTTTGTTCTTGTTAGCTTCTACAAAAGGAGAGGATACCGGCTCAGATGCTATTAGGAAAACCTCTGGCACCCTCTCTTACTGACATTTGCACAACTTTCTCTTTTGTTTTTTCATTAAAGCCTTGTTTTTGTTCCGACGGTGATGTGTTTTCTCACAGAGTGGCTCTAAGCGAAGGCAACCCTTACATGGGATTAATAGCTTTTAGTGTTGCGAATTAATTAAGCCAATGATTCATTTCTTGTACCAGTGCAACAAAATTGGATTTTCATAAACTGTGATACTTATTTTCACCTACAACTTAAGATAAATAATTTCCGTAAGCTAGTTAATCATCTTTTTATCGTGCTGTGCATAAAACAAATTAATCTTCTATATAATAATATAGTTGTATATTATAATTATATATGTGCTGGAACTATATTGTATTAATGTTTGTTTGATTTAATAATGATGTTACGCAGACAAGACAGAGTGGGTTCGAAAGTCCCACGCTGTTAAAAAAACACTTATTCAAAGATATGAGTCTCAAATTTGAACAGAAAGATACTCAAGAAAGGAGGAAATGAAAGTGGCATCAAAAATCTAAAGTATATTAATAGATGGCACTGTAAACGCATAAAGAAAGTGAATTCGGCTGCCAAATGATATTTTGAATCATAATTATAACGCATTTGGCATGAGTTGCACCTTAAATCAACTGTGGGGTTCCATGTGATTGATTGTTTCGGTTTTTGACGAAAACATTCCCATCAGAAAGCCCATCCACCTTGGCAAGATCTCACCAAATTGGATGGGAAAAATTGGTGGAACTTTTTTTTGGAGCATTTTTGATTCCATACCGTTTCCTACCTTCCTCGAGGATATCTTCATTTCAAATTTGAACTCATTGTGAAGAGTGTTTCTTTTTTACAGCATTTTGAAAGTGGGACTTTAATTATAATCACCCTGTACATATGTATTCAAGAAGTCTGTTTTTCATTGGCCAGGAATTTATCAGCAGCATATTAATTTGCTTTTCTATCATTTGAAAGAAAAAAAATGTAGGTAATTATGGTGTAAACAAAATGCTTGTTAATGCAGTACAACCTGATGTTTTAGATGTACCTGATGTTTTAGATGCAGATATTGAAATATTTTTATCAAGAAATAAAAACTGATTGGTTTGTGTTTCTTTCTACAAAATTTACAATTTCGGATCAGAGTTTAATACAATTAAACTATTCATTATTTTCATTGATTATGCTAATATTTCAAATCCAAGTAAACAATAATGAAACATCTATTACCATTTTTAATAAAAAATTAAAAATGCTGCATTTATCACAATCTTATACAAAATAAAGGCTTATTGCACAACATGCTATTAATTGCTACACTATGATGGAGCTCACCGTTTCCACAAGAAAGTGGAATCCTTTGTACTTTCACAAACCGGCGTCATTATCATTTCGAGGTACAGAATACTGAAAACTTTTGTAGGGAGGGGACTTCTAACGCAAAATACTTTTGAACAATAAACGTCTGGAACACAGCCGAAGGTTTTATGAGTGGTGCACCTGTTTCGAGATATTTTCTCAAAAGTTCCCATGGAAATTTCCGATATTTACTGTATTCTTAAGAATGTATTTCTCGGTACCAGGAGACAACTGTATTGTTTAATATTATATTCTTATGTAAATGAGCTTAGGTAGCTAAATCTTAATCGAATGTAAATACTTAATTAGTGTTGGAGAAATATTTCTGCTATGAACATTCTAATTAATTTCATATATATATATATAATTATATACCAATATCAATGCAATTAGTAATTAAATTATTACTGAATCATAAATAATTAAAATAAATGAAAACAAAGGTAAGGTAATAGAAAATGAAAAGTAAAGGTAAGAGAGGTAAAGGGAAAATATTATAATGCAGAACATACGGAAAACAAAATTTATGAGAGGATTTACTTTCAAAATTAAAAAAAAAAAAAAAGACTTAATTTCTAGTTGTAGTGTTGATGTTGGGTTGAGTTGAGACACAGGTTTGAGAACACACAGTTTTATTGACACACGCACTAACGGCTCATACCTACAATATTCACATTTAAAAGATATGTTATAGATTCGTTGAAGGATTCTATTTTTAAGCCGAAAATAAAGATACTTAGGTTTGCGCGAGGAATGCAAGGAATATACTTCGTCTCGGGTGAATTGGCCCGGTGGCTTTGTTTATCACAGGATGGATGATTGTGTGCGGTTCGGAATCGTTCTATGGAGTCAGTCTAATTAGCCACAAAGTGTGCACAAAATGACTGTAGAGAGACGAACCAAGCCTTCAAATCAAAAACATTTTTACTCAGAATCATCGGTAGAAATAAAAAATAAAATAGATCTGGGCCAATTTTATTTAGAATAAATGAATAATTTCGACTGATTTAATGCACTTGTGTTGATGTTAAAGAAAATGTAAATTCTGTACTTTTGTTTTTTAAGGAATATGCCCGAATTTTTTTATAATAACTAATACCATATTATTCTTCATATATAATAAATCATCTAGTATATTATCTCTTAAGATAAACTTTTTTAAATGTTTACATACGCGTGGGAACAATATGATCTTAAACAAGGCACTATCTATGCAATAACAATAAGCTCGTAAAAACAAAATATGAGGTTGTATTTTACAATTGAACAGTTTTGCTTGGGAGAGAAACATGTTTTATTTGCACATACCTTTTGAAATAATATCACTTTTACAGAAATCCGATTATTTTAGTTATAATTTTTTTTTCGCTGTGCTTCGGAACAAATTTTTTTGCAGTATTCGCTTTTCAAACCTGATCAGCGCCTTAGAGTGACAAATCAAACCTATCCCAAGCTCTCCGGGTGAGAGACACGGCTAACAAATACATAGTTTTGTGCTAAATATATTCTCCCATTGAATGAAAGATTGCAAACTAAACGTTTCTCAGCGGCAGCGCCGGTTGTGCTGTACTTCCTCTCAGGGTGAGAGTCTCGATGCTTACTGACAATTTTTCCTGAACGCCACAGATGGCGCTCTTGCAGTGTGTAGGAGGGGAAGCACTGTTACATAGTTCAATAATATTTTTCTCCTGACATTAATTATTATATTTAAAAGATTCTTCGAAATCAAAATTTCTATAAGATTTTTTACGAAAAATAGGATTGATTATTTGCGCTTACTGTAAATACGTAGCGCAAATACGGTCATATAATCAATACATGGATACATATAGAAATATAAGCAAACATTTTTTTATTTATTACATTATATTTTCTTAAATAAATTAAGAACAAAATTAAGTTTTAAAACGTAGAAAACTGGAAAAAAATATCACCCTAAATATACGATTTGGAAATTACATGATAGGCTTTACCTTATGAAATGTTGATAAAAAGAAAGGAAATTATTTTTGGGGGTATTTTGAAACTTTGAATGTTTTCAAATTAAGCATACAATATCAAGAAATGACTGTCATTATATAAATATTTGTTAAAATTTCTTACATTTGTAAGAAACAAATATTATTTCATTTTTATTTTTATAAATATAGTCATAATTTTGCTAATGATTTTACGTAAATTCTAAATTCTTTTATTTAAATAAAACTTATATTTTTAAAATCTAATATTTTACATGACTGTAATTGTGAAAATTTTCTATGTTGGCGTATATCTTATTCTTTAAGCATTTTAAATAAAAGCGTTTTAAATAGCAAATAGTAAAAATACATTACATCATGCCAAACTTTTGCAAATAGTTTCGTACGGATTGTATGCAATACAAAAACATAAAAACAGGATCAATATGTTTAACACCGCAGTGTTTTTGTTAATTAAATTCAAAAGATTTAAATTTTTATAGAGTATTCAATTTATTATCCTGACAAAAAGATTCGCTGAGCATGGAAACATTACTCAACATAGTCCATTTCTGAAAAATGAATTTCTGTTCTTGCAATCCAGTTACACTAAAATAAAAACAATCTGACCCATTTACCGCCGCTAAACAAAAAATATCTTGATTTATGGTAGCGTAAATCTTTTGTGCGTGCGAACAAGTTGGATTCTATCGTGATGAAAGCATAAAGAAAGATGACTGTTTAGAAGAATGTTTATTTGGTTTTAGTTCCATGTCTTATGTAGATATCTGAAACTTATTTTTTATTTTAAACTTTGAAGTAAAGATATGAATCTGGTCGAAATCAAATCTTTTATTTCGTTTTTAAATTATTTATCATTCAATTACCAATCCCAACCACATAATCTTTTATAAATCTCTATCCTATAAATCTTTATTTTTATCCAGCTCGAAACTATCAGACACTTTTGCAAACAATTTACTAACAGTCAATTTGTTTGAAAAAATAAAATACACTCTGGACTTTAGTTTTCCTGAAATGTTTTAGTAGACAATGAAATCTAGTTACTAAGAGTTGTTAAGCACATTGAAAAAAAGTTTACTGTCGATAAATGAATGGGGATTGGAGAAAGATAGCTGTTCTCTGTTTGGAAATTAAATTCTGTTGTAACTCTTAAAGAAAAGAAATTATCATTGACAAGCATTATTGAAATTCATAGATAAATTCTTTTGGAGATATGGCGATTGCTCATGTTCTCTTGCTTCTTTTCATGACAACTATGTCTAAAAGAATTTTTTTTCATTACTTTTGTTATTAGAATTCCTCAGAACACAAATTTTCCTTTTATGCCTCTTCATTCGATTCAATATTATTTCATTCATATAAGAAATAATAGCTACCAAGAATTCATATTTATCAATGATCATTATAAACTTTGAAACAGCAAAGACATTTTTTATGAATATATTTTCAAAAATTATTTTAGTAGTTTATATAATAGTAATAAAAACAATAAATTCGTTCAATAAATATATTTTTATTGAAAGTGATAACGTTCTACATTTTTAATACTTTAAAAATAATTCTTTAACTATAAGAGGAAAAAGATTTTTTTTAAATCTCTATTTTGATTCCTGTACTCTTAGAAGAAGAATCGAAGAATTAATGTAAATTTCGCTTTTCGAATGAGAAAGAAATATTTATTGTCTAGTCATTGTTTAACTATCATCAATGTATAAATAAAGGCGACTTTAAGTATGTTTTATTATGCTTGGTCTCATCATAATTTTCCTCATTTCTTGCTTTACCAATCAATTTTAACTTTAAATGCAAATGATTAGAAAATTATCTGAAATAGTTTAAGTTGTAAAACATTAATTAAATTTTTCATTAATTTAGAAATTTCTTCTTTATACTTCACAATACAGAAGAAAATTCAAAGCTAAATGAATTGTTTTTTGCAAATTATGTACACTTTTCATTGGCTTTATATTTAAAAATTTTACATTAATAGTTAATAAGTTCCGCTATGGGAAATTTAAAATGACTCCTTTTGCTACATCTTCGCTGAAATATTGCAAGCATCATATTTTATCGAAAACTTATATAAAAACATAGTAAAATCTATTAAAAATCTGAAAATACGTAGTAATATTTTTAATATATTACTATAAAGATCGATATAAACAATAAATGTAATTAAAAAATAAAAATATCTTGAATGCTAATATATACGTCTGGAAAAAATCCTAACCGTAATAGGTTGTTTATATGCTAATCTGAATTCTTCATTTCCAAATGTACTTAAGTAAGATATATTTCCATGGTGGGCCCAAATTAACGTCGCATGTCCTTGTCGCCATGCTATTCCAACAGAGAATAGCGTGCCTCGCAAAAGTTTCGCTCTTTTCCGAGCAGGGGAGATTTTTAAGGAAGATGCATTGTCCTTGGTGCGGCCACTAATATCTTGGTGGAATGTATTAAGCTCCTGCGGGAATACGGAGGGACATATAGTTATGCAAATGTGATCGCTTTGACATAGATTTCAAAAGACAATGCAACTTATCAACACTTTTGAGGTAGCTCATATTAGAAAATAACTGAGAGTGGTGTAACAGAGCATGAGTATTTCTGTGGTATTAGAAAAGATAAAATGAAAGGATGAAATCTGATTATTTCCAAAAAATCTATTATATTGATAAATTTAATTTCAGCTTTGAAATAATTGTACAGCTTGTGGGTTTCAAAATTAGTAGTTTTTTATGTAGAGTTAGATATATAAATGCTTAATAATTTAAAATTTCCATGTGCAATTTAGTGTAGAAAAAGTTTATTTTTTGTTCGGCTGTAGGGATATTCATTTCTCATCGACAGAAAGTCAATGAAAGTAATAAAAATTTAAGAAAAACAATATATATATATATATATATATATATATATTTATACTAATATATTGCTATAAATAAATATTAATCAATTTATTTCTGCATTATTTTGAATCTGTCAAATTATTTGAAATTCTATTTAGATTTGTATGAGTCATTTAAAAATTTCAAGCTAAATTTGAGTTTAGATCCACTTTTATTCTTACGTAATTGAACAAATAACGATCCTGATATAGACAAAATTGCATTTAGAGATACTGAAAACTATTCGGGTTGATTAGCCAAATTTGATTATTAACTTCTTTGTATTTTGTATGAAAGTGATTACTTCCTATGTAAGATCGTATCTGAATAAACAAAATGCAAAAATAAAAATTACTTGCAGTGATTAAATTTATTGATTGCTTCAAAACAAAGGAATTGTTTGGCATGTCATTAATGCCATGCAGAACAATCTCCTCTCCCAAAAGGTCTTCAGAATACTGCAAATTAAATAAGGGAAAAACATCTAAACGTGTCACTTTTATTTACAGAATACAAAGGCATCATTTACATCAGAGCAATTTAAAGGAAAGACACTTTTTCAATGGATTGAATAAATAAAATGCTTTAAATTGTTCGTTGAGTGTCCTGAACTATTACGTGAAATAATTAAGCACGTAATAAGAAGGATTTTTACGAACGCTCTCCGTTAGCACTTCGTTAATTGTAGAAAAGGTGAGCTATGTGACATATGTATGCCGGAATCAATTATCCCTTTCATTCTGAAAGCTTAAATAAGCGCATTCAAAGAATTAAAGTAGTGAGAGGATTTAAAAATGGCTGTTTCTGGACGTTCCATTAAGAAAATAAATACCAGAAATTTTATTCAGAGGTTGTCTGATTGAAAAGCAATTTAAATTACGTTTTTCAATTAATTTTTTCTACAAACATTCCAGTTCCTGTTTTGTAGGAAATCGGGTAATGCTTTATCTGAATTAGTAAAAACCCGGTTTCACATTAGATAAATGCCTGGAATATTCATGAGTATATAATTGAATAGAAATGTTGTTGGAAAGGATTGCCTTTGATAAAAAGAATAGTTTTTTGACTTCTTAATACTTAAGAAATTTTTATATTATTTTTTTCAATCTTATTTTAAACTTCAAATTAAATATTTTTTCCCAGAAAATATTTTTTTTTAATTTTTCCCTTTCTATACAGAGATAGTCATTTAAATTAGCCTTTTCATGGAATCCTAATGATAATTAAAATGTTTTATGTTTCTTGTCTAAAAATTAAATAACCGCAAATTCTAGTACGGATATAAAAAAATATATTCTATTATGATTGGTGAAAAATGACGGAAATTATTATTGAAAAAGCAATAAAAAATAATAATTAGTTTAAAGTTCTATGGAATCTTACTTTAATGTAAGTGCTGAATATGACAAAGATCATCAATATTTCAATCTGATTTATTTATTTTTAATCATCATTAACATCAATCATCTTAATTTTTGTATACCTTAAACTTCTTTATATAAATAAGAGTATCCTCCAATTATAAGTAAAACCAAACAGATTTATAAGCAAGCTCAAAATAAGCACATTCCATTAAAAAAATCAGATAAAAAATAAAATGAATAGTGACTCAAAATGAATTTTTAATACAGTTATAATTAGTTTTTTAAATTTTTAACGACTGTAATATTTATAATAAATATTGAGTGAAATTTTTATTAAAAATAATAAGAGTGAATTACAATTATTCAAAGCTTTATTTTATTCTAAGCTTTAATGAATTTTTATGCTGATTAGTAAAAATTTTATCCATAAATTTATCAAGTATCGTTACATATATCGATATTTATTTTTATCGTCTTGTTTTTGACTGAAATCACCAGGTCACTTCGTTATCACCAGGTAGACTGCGTGCTTTTATTTCCTTTGATGCATAGGAATTTTTATAGGAAGTTATAATTGCCCTTCATATGATGGGAGAACACAGAAATGATGTTCATAATTTCAATGAAGCTTTATCACGTGTCATTGGGAGTATTAAAAAATATCAGCGGGTGTTAAAGTTTCAGTTCTAAGTAAAATGTGAAAATTCCCTTTATTTTTTTTAATTAACGTGTTTACTGGTATATATTATTTTCAGTGTATTTTGGTATCACCCTAGCTATTTTATCTCACATATTTGCTATAGGTTATACGTAAGTAATCTTACAGTATGCAATATAATTTACCATAAAAAGGCAATGTTATAACACTGAAGTTACACTTTTTAATGAGAAGTAAGTTCCTTTAAATTAACTTTATAACGCTGTATTTAAATTAATTTTTACATCAGAAGATATTTATCAAATTTATTTGAATAATTCGTAAAAGTAAATATATGAAATATCATTTAAGCAGAAATATTTGATGTGTATTGTTATAATTTAACCTAACAATTCCTTAAAATTAACAAATAATATTTAATAACAAGCAAATATATTTGAATAATTTTTTAACCCTAAATTCATTTCTATTGAAAAGAAAATTAAAAGTGGAGATTCTAATTTAAAACGATTAAATCTTCAAAGAAGTGTTTATGATATTGTCTCTTTTTTATAAAGAATACTTATTTTTTTCAGACAAAAGTCTTTTCATTTATTTTTTTTTTTTTGTCTAAAATACAAAATTTTGAATAATTCAAAAAGTGATTAACATATCTCGTCTAAATGCTAATGTAATCTTTTGTAATCAAAAGTTTTACTTTCTTTTGATACTGTAAATGTACTCTAAACTATTTTTCACTCCATAAATTATGCAGTTAATAATTATTAGCAATGTTTGCATTTTATAAAATAGACATGAATAATTATAATATTTTTTTTAAATAATTATTTATTAATTGAAAGTTAGATTATTATTTTAATAATTTACTTTGTATAAACAGGATTTGTATTGTAATTATTATTTTATTAAATAAGTATTCATAACACATTCTAAAAATGCAATCCATTTTTAATATATTAAAAAAAGCGTTATTGATTATTGAGCATATGATTTGTATATAAGAATAGTGTGTATTAAAATCCGCAGATGTTGGCTGGATAAAAGAGTACAAAATAATATGTGTGTGTTTTTTTTTATTTCTGATTTAATTAGAATCATAATGAAATTTATATAGTTTACTTTTTATTATAATTTGTAGAAAAATTACAACATTTAACGATGACTAGTGTTTAATAGCTATGTAAATGTAGCTAAACAATATCCTAACTGCATTCAAGTAATTTGCCAATTTGTTCTTACATTTGTGCCCCCTGCAGATTCATTTGCAAATATCGCATGGATGGCATCAGGCTCACCATCCCCTCATCCCTGCATTCCTTTTCTGTAAAAGACTTTCCGGGCAAAGTGTTTATTTGCTTATTTTCGGCATACAAGATGGACATTATTAGAAAGTATAGTTAGTTGTTTAAACCACTACTATTTTTATTAATACCCTTTGAAAACAGAAATTCTAATTTCCTGCTCAGATTCGAGATCCGATCGCTATCAATATCGATATCGGTCACTATCGATAGGGGCACTGAACTATGTTGAGAATATTGTTAAGCCTGATTTTGGATATATAGACTAACTGACAGATCCTCTATTCAACACTTAACTGGACAAATGCTGGAGACAGTTTTTCATCCGAAATTACTTTCTAGACTTTAAGTTAATTCCAAGAGATGTACATTCAATGACTTTCATCACATGTCGCCATTAGTGGCAACGAGATTGTGGATTCTTTAGCAAAGATTGCTCTTCGAAGACTTCAGTCCGATATGATTCCCGCAGTTATTGTGAGGTGTTCTCAAATTTTGGGAAGACAATTAAGGATTTCTGAAATATTCGCCCAACACATGACTGGTACTTGGCGAGAGATCGCCCTATTGGAATCGTTCTTTTGGGGACAATAGATGCCACCAAACTTGCTTATAACATTATTTCCAGTGGACACTAGAGGAGTTCTTATGAACAAGAGCAGAGCAGACTATTTTGTGACCTGCACCATGTGTAGGACAGCTCAAGTAACGCCCAAGACGAAGGCTTTTCACACCAGTGAATTCTTGGACTTTTTTTTTAGGTTTATGGATTTATGGGTTTGGTCTAACAACTAGATCAGAAACAACAACAATACCAACAACAAGAACAATAGTTATTTACAGCAAAATTTTAAGGAAAGTAATGCGCAAACGCAACAATATTTTGTACGCATACTAATTACCAAAAACCGTTTGCGGCAAGATAACAAAACGGTTTATTAAAACTTTTTCACCAGGGGTCAAAGTGAATCTGTGGACTGATTTTAGGTAATAAAATAATCAAAACATGAAATAAAACAAATTATTTTACCTCTTAAATAACATTTAATACACATTTTAAAACAGAAATATTTTTTACCAGTAAAATTATTTTTTAACTGTGGGGAATTTCTTAATTATAACCATTTCTTCAAGTCATTAGTCATCGTTGTCTTCATCAGTGATTGCCTTACTTTGTTTTAAAAATTATTTTACTGAATATAAAGAACCGTGTATAGCATCAAACATTAACTATATTGGTAGATATATATAGCATTCTGGTGGTCGGCAGTGTTTTTTTTTTATAGGTGAACGTACTATGGTACGAAAAAGTATATTGAAAACATTTAGTAAACTAAATTATAAAATGAAATATAAAAAAAAAAATTACTTCCTTATATTATACACACACTATTAAGAATATAACAAAACGGTTTAGCAAAAACTTTCTCTTCGCCGGAAGGCAAAGTGAATCTGCAGACTGATTTTAGGTAATTAAATGGCAAAAAGCAGAAATAAAGAAAATATTTTAGGTTTTAAATAACATATAATACATATTTTGTTAAAACATAAATATTACTTAGCAGTAAAGTTCTTTTTTTTAATTATGAAAAAATTCTCAATTTCAACCATCGCTTCAAGTCATTAGTCATCGTTCTCTCCATCGGTGATTACCTTCCTTTGTTTTAAAAATTTTGCTATTTTACTGATTAAAAGAACCGTATAACATCAAGCATTAACTAGATTGGTAGAGATGTATAGCCTTCTGGTAGTCGATAGAGTTATTTTATAGGTGGAGCACAGTATAGTATGTTCAAGAACATTGAAAGCATTTCGTAAACTAAATTATGAAAGGAAAAAAATTGAACTTCTGAATTAAATCAATCAGTAAAAAGTGAATATGTGAAAAAATCAATCTAAATAAAAGATGAAAATGATAAAAAAATCATACATTACATAAAAATATAATCAATATATTTTAACATTGCAGGCTTTTGTCCTTCAATTCAAATTTAAATTTTTATTGGAGTATTTGATTTATTATCCTTTTCAAAAATTCGCTGAGCATGGAAACATTTCTCCGACATAATCCATTTCTGAAAAATGAATTTCTCTTCTTGCAAGCCAGTTACACTAAAATAAAAACAAACCTGACCCATTTACCGCCGCTGAACAAAGAATATCTTGATTTATGGTAGCGTAAATCTTTTTGTGCATTGCGAACAAGTTGGATTCTATCGTAACAAGCATAAAGAGAAAGATGACTGTTTTGAGAGAATATTTATTTGGTTTTAGTTCCATGTCTTATGTAGATATCTGAAATTATTTTTATTTTAAACTTTGAAGTAAAGATATTCATCCTATTTCGAAATACTAACCAATCTTTTTTTTTTTTTCTGTTTTAAAATTATTTATCATTCAATTACAATCCAGCATAAAATCTTTATAAATCTCTAACCTATAAATCATTTTATTTTTTTGTCCAGTTCAAAACTATCAGTCTCGTTTAGCAAACAATTTTCTAACCAGACAGTTTGTTTGAAAAATAAAATAAAATCTAGTTTTCTTGAAATGTTTTTAGTAGACAAGGAAATCTAGTTACTAAGAGTTGTTAAGCATTGAGAAAAAAGTTTTTTTTTTTCGACATAAATGAATAAAGTTGGAGAAGAGATGGCTGGCACTGTGTTTGGAAATTAAATTCTGTTTAACTCTTAAGGAAGAGAAATTGTCATTTAAAAAGCATTATTGAAATTCATAGATGAATTCTTTTTGGCAACATGGCACGATTCTCATGTTTTCTTGATTTTTTCATGTAGCTATGTCTAAAAATTTTTTTTCATTACATTTTTATAGAATTTCAGAATACAAATTTCCTCTTTTTGCCCAAAAAAAGTTTTCTTGGTTTATTTCATTCATATTTCAATAATAGCTACCAAGGTTCATATTTATCCATGATCCTTATAAACCTCCAAACCAGCAGGGCATTTTTATGGATATCATTTTTAAAATTATTCTAATAATGTTGGCCTATAATAGTAATAAAAAATTAAATTCGTTCAATAAATATATTTTTTATGGAAGCGTAAATGTTCTGCATTTTTAATATTCTTCGTAAAAGCATGATAGAAAGATGGCTGTTTTAGAAGAATAATTTATTTTTTTCCAAATCTGTCTTATGGATGCCAGAAATTTCATTTTTTTATTCAAACTTTGAATCGAATTAACTGATATAAATTTCAAATCTTTTATTTCGAAAGTCTAACAAGTAACTTGAATTTCCTTACCACTGCATTTTTTAAATCTCTATCCTAAAAATGTTTATTTTTATGCATTTAAAACTATCAGACTCTTTAGGGTAGCTCCTTCATTCGATTTAATGCATTAATATTCATAAGGAAATAATCTATTAGGTGGATAATTCAGGATGATCACTATAAACTCCATGGAGGAATTTTTATGGATATCGTTTTCTTATTTTTCATACATGTAATAGTAGAAAACCATTAAATTCGCTCAATAAATTATTTTATTGAATATCTAAATATTCTACATTTTCTTAATTTTAAAATTAATCCACCAGTTGAAACTTTAAAAAATTTTTTAAATTGACATTATGAGAAGAAGCTATCTAATAATAATGAAATTTTCACTGCTCAATGAATAAGTAACTTAAATTTCATTTATCACTGCATTGACAGACAAATATTTTTAAACATTACTTGTTACATTATTAAGGAGCATTTATTACTTATGGAAATCTTAGATTTTGATGCATTCAATATTCAGGGGATAATCTACTGGGTGAATTTATAAATAAAGGCACTATAAGAATGTTTTTAATGATTGGTTCATCATTTTTCTCAGATCTTTCTTGGCAATTTTTAATTTATTATATGAATTTGAAGCTATTTTAAGCAAATAAATGAAATTTGTTATACAATGAAGTGAATAGTAGACAATAGTAATGATAATAGACAAGATTTTACTTTACAAATAAAAGATTTGAAAATTATCTGAAATCGTTTAAAAGTTGTAAATACTATTTTTTTTAAAATTTTGAATTTATTATAGAAATGGTTTAAACATGTTCAAAATTGTTATACTTTTTCCCCTTATTTATAAATATGTCTTTTATACTTTACAAAGGACACAAGATTCAAAAACTAAATGAAATGTCTTTGCAAACTATGTAAACTTTTCATTTTTTTAATTTAAAATTTTACGTTAATAGTCTTTTTATACTTCACAATACAGAGAAAATTCAAACTAAATTAGCTGAAATGTTGCAAGCATCATATTTTATCTAAAATGCATTTGAAAAATATGTATTTAATTAATATTAAAAATCTCAATTTAATTTTCAATCTCTAATATTACAAAACTAAATTTTTTAAAAATCTTAAGAAGCTTGTATTAATAATTTTACAACATATTTTACTATAATGATCGATATAACAATAAATGTAATTAAAAATAAATAATATCTTGAATGTTAATATATACGTCTGGAAAAATCCACCCATAATAGGTTGTTTATATGCTAATCTGAAT
Organism: Caerostris extrusa; assembly: GCA_021605095.1. Classification (NCBI taxonomy): domain Eukaryota; kingdom Metazoa; phylum Arthropoda; class Arachnida; order Araneae; family Araneidae; genus Caerostris; species Caerostris extrusa. Next base: position 62,351 of record BPLR01011724.1, on the reverse strand, counting down.
TCTTCATTTCCAAATGCACTTAAGTAAGATATATTTCCGTGGTCTGTCCAAATTAACGTCGCATGTCCTTGTCGCCATGCTATTCCAACAGAGAATAGCGTGCCTCGCAAAAGTTTCGCTCTTTTTCGAGTAGGACATTTTAAGGAAGATGCATTGTCCTTGGTGCGGCCACTAATATCTTGGTGGAATGTATTAAGCTCTTGTGGGAATACGGAGGGACATACAGTTATGCAAATGTGATCGCTTTGACATAGATTTCAAAAGACAATGCAACTTATCAACACATTTGAGGTAGGAGGAAGTTCATATTAGAAAATAACTGAAAGGTGGAGAAAGAGGACAAGAGTATTTCTGTGATATTAGATAAGAGATGGAACGTAAGGATGAAATCTGATTTTTTTCAAAAACAAATCTATAATTTTGATTATTTGAACTTCAGCTTTGAAATAATTGTACAACTTGCTTTTCAAAAGCAGTAGGGTTTTATGTAAAGTTAGATTATATAAATGGTTAATAATTTAAAATTTCCATGTGCAATATAGTGTAAAAAGTTTATTTTTATTGGAATATTGGATATACATTTCTCATCAACAGAAAGTCAGTGATTTATTAAAAATTTAGAAAAAGTAAAAATAATGCTACAAACTAAAATAATGATAAAAATTAATATTAATCAATTCATTTCAATCAATTCCTTTTCTTCAAAGCATTATTTTGATTCTGGCATTTATTTTAAATTTTATTTATTTAGAGTTATATGGAACTGAATTTGATTTTAGATCCACTGTTAATCATGCATAATTGAACAAATAATGATCCTGATATGACAAATGCATTAAACATACTGAAAACTATTCGTGGGATTTGGCAAATTTGATTACTAACTTCTTGAGTATTTTATAGGAAGTGATTACTTCTACTGTAAAATCATGTCTGAATAAACAAAATGCAAAATAAAAATTACTTTGCAGTGATTAAATTTATTGCTTGCTTCAAAACAAAGGAATTGTTTGGCATGTCATTAATGCCATGTACAACAATCCTCTCTCCCAAAAGGTCTTCAAAATACTTGCAAATTAAATAAGGGAAAACATCTAAACGTGTCACTTTTATTTACAGAATACAAAGGCATCATTTACTCAGCGCAATTTAAAGGAAGCACTTTTTCTATGGATTGAATAAATAAAATGCTTTAAATTGTTCGTTGAGTGTCCTGAACTATTATGAAATAATTAAGAACGTAATAAGAAGGATTTTACGAACGCTCTCCGTTAGCACTTCGTTAATTGTAAAAGGTGAGCTGTGTGACATATGTATGCCGGAATCAATTATCCCTTTCCTTCTGAAAGCTTAAATTAGCGCATTCAAGGAATTAAAGTGAGAGGATTTAAAATGGCTGTTTCTGACGTTCCATTAAGAAATAAATACCGGAATTTTATTCAGAGGTTGTCTGATTGAAAAGCAATTTAAATTACGTTTTTCAATTAACTTTTCACAAACATTCAGTTCCTGTTTTGTAGGAAATCGGGAAATGCTTTATCTGAATTAGTAAAAACCCGGTTTCCATTAGATAAATGCCTGGAATTTTCATGAGTATTTAATTGAATAGAAATGTTTGTCAAAAGGATTGCCTTTGATTAAAAAGAATTGATTAGAATGCATAGTTTAAAATTGTAGAATTTTTTTAAAAAATTAATACTTAAGAAATTATATTTTATTTTTCAATCTTATTTTAAACTTCAAATAATGTATTTTTATAATTCCATTTATTTTTTTATAATTTATGCATTCTTTAGAGAGATAGTCATATAACTTTGACTTTTCATTTAATCCTACTGATCATTAAAAAATATTTTATGAATCTCTGCTTGTCTAAAAATTAAATGACCTCTAAAATTCTAGTATGGATATAAAATAATATTTTATTATGATTTGTGAAAAATGACGGAAATTATTATTGCAAAGCAATAAAAACAATAATTAATTTAAATTTTTATGGAATCTCACTTTTCAGCAGAGTGATCTTAATGTAAATCTATGCTATACGTTGTGTCAAAAATCATCAACATTTCAATCCTCATTTATTAATCATCCTTAACATCAATATTTGTTAATTTTTAATACCATCTATTTCTTTATATAAATAATGGTATTCTCAGTTATAAATAAAACAAAATAGACTTATAAGCAAGCATAAGATAAGCCCATTCCATTTAAAAATCAGATAAAAAAAACTCTAAATAGTGACACAAAATGATTTTTAATACAGTTATAATAAACTAATTATAACTTTTATTAAATTCATTTTGAGGATTAAATAAAATTAAAATTGTAAACTAAAAAATATTTAAACTATTTTTAATATTTCTAATAAACATTGAGGGAAGTATTATTAAAAATAATATGAGTGAATTACAACTATCAAAGCTTTATTTTTTTTTAAGCTTTTGATTTTTTTATGGGTTATTAAGAATTTTACCGATAAATTTATAATTTTTTTTTTTTTCTTATAATTTATACATTTCTTTAGAGATAGTCACCTAACTTTGTCTTTCATGGAATCCTAATGATCTTTAAAATATTAATTATATTATTAATTAAATATTAATTATATTATTAATTAAATATTAATTATATTATTAAATTATATTATTAAATCCATCAAAATATTTTATGAATTTCTGCTAGTCTAAAAATTATCATTGCATATATCTGTGGTATTTATTTTTATCTTTCTGTTTTGACTGAAATCTATGGCGAGTTTCGTTATCACCAGGTAGACTGCGTGATGTTATTTCCTCTCATACATAGCAATTCCTATAGGAAGTTAAAATTTTCCTTCATAGAACATAATGGAAGAAGACTGAAATGATGTTCTTTAATAAGTTCAAAGATAGCTTTATCACGTGTCATCGGGAGACTATTAAAAATATCAGCAGTTGTTAAAGTTTCATTTAGACAAAATATGAAAAATTCACTTTATTTATTAAATATCTGTGTTCATTGAAGTGCATTATTATAAAGCATTTTGTTATCACTTAGCTATTTTATCTCACATATTTGCGATATACGTAAGAAGTGTTACAGAATGTAATTGTTCTTTACCATAAGAGACAATGTGAAAACACTGAAGTTATACTTCTTAATGAAAAGTAAGTTTATCTTTAAATTAATTTTATAACGCTGTATTTAAATTAATTTTACATCAGAAGATATTTATCATATATTTAAATAATTTAAAAATCTCGTAAATATATGAATTATCATTTTAAACAGAATATATTGATGCGTGTTGTTTTAACTTAATATATCAATTTATTAAAATTAATAAGTAATATTTAATAACAAGCAAATATATTAGAATAATTTTTTAATCTTAAACTCATTTTTATTAAAAAAGAAAATTAAAAGTGCAGATTCTAACTTAAAACGATTAAAACCTTAGAAAGTGTTTATGATATTGTCTCATATTTATAATGAATACTTATTTTTTAGAATTAGAAGTCTTCTTATTTTTTTTTTTTTGTTTAAATTGCAAAATCTTTGAATAATTCAAAAGGGATTAACATATCTCGTCTAAATGCTAATGTAATCTTTGTAATCAAAAGTTTTACTTTCTGTTGATATTGTAAATGCGCTCTAAATTATTTCTCACTCCATAAATTATGTAGTTAATTAACTATTAACAATGTATGTCTTTTATAAAATTAGACATGAATAATTCTAATATTTTTTTAAAAATAATTATTTATTAGTTGAAAGTTAATTTCATATTTTAATAATTTGCTTTGTGATGATTTAACATTGAAATTATTATTTTTATTAAATAAATATTCCTTAACACAATCTAAAATTTAATCTATTTTAATATATTAAAAAAGCATTACTAATTATTGAGTATATGATTTATAAAGAGTAATTATTAATATTAAATTTATCATGAAGCGTAAAATAAAGATGAAAAATATGGATGGAAAAAAAAAGTAAAAATAAATAATCGTTTATTTAATTCTTTTGTTAAGAATCATAACAGACGGGACTGATGGCCGAATGGCTGTCGCTTTGTCGCTCGGTACCACAGGTTTCGGGTTCGAGTCCCGGCGGTGCCAGGGATGTTTATAGTAGTTCGAAATCCACTTTAAACAGTAGGTCCCGGTTTAACACGAGAGCAGCGGAGGTATTGTTGCTGAGCGTCCATAGCTTATCAAGCTACACGCACCTCCTGGGTAGTTCTGAGTGAGTAACATCGGTGCAGCGCTTGCCTTAAGGCATTAAAGACAACTATCTAAGTGTTTGCCAGTTGCATTAGATAAAAAAAGAAACACAATAGAAATTCATATTTTTTATTTTATTCTGTTTTAGATTCTAATATTTAACGTGAGGCCATTTGTTTAGTAGTGATGTAGATGTAGCAAAAAAATATCCTAATGGTATTTAAGGAATTTGCCCTACATTTTACCCCTGCAGATTCGAACGAATACCCCAAATAGGGCATCTAGGTGCTCTCACATCTTCCCATGCATTCCTTTTTGCTGAAAAAACTTTCCGGCAAAGTATTTATTGCTTATTTTATACATACAGAATGAACATTATTAAAATATAGTTAGTTATTTAAACTTATACTCTTACATTAATAAATGAAAACAGAAATTTTAATTCCTGCTCTGTTTTCAGATTCGAACTGATCGCTATCGAGAGAGGCCAGAGCTATGTTGATAATATTGTTGAGCTTGATTTTGTGGATATATGGATACTTATTGAGAGCCGATCCTCAGTTCAACATCTAAGTAACTGGATAAATGTTGGAGACAGGTCTGGCCTTTTCCTCCTGATATTACTTTCTAGGATTTCAGTTAATTCCTGGATTGCATTCAATGGATTTCTTCACATGTTGCTATTAGTGGCAACAAGATTGTCGATTCTTTAGCAAAGACTGCTTTTCGGTAATTTCTCAGTCCAATACGCTTTGCACTTATAGTGAGGTGTTCTCGAAGTTTGGAAAGATAATAAAGGATCTCTGGAATACCCCTCTCCCGAGATCTCCCGGGAAAAGGATCTCCCGGTACCCGCCATGTGCTGGAGACTCGCCCTGGTGGTGCTGTTCATTTTGGGAACAATAGATGACAACGAACTAGTTTAGCACGTTTTGCCAGTGGACACTTGATGAGTCACGCCTATGAACAAGGGCAGAAGATTTTTGGGTCATGCACCAAGTGTAGGACTGCTCAAATATCGCCTGCTCATATTTTAAACTGTCTTGAGTTTACATTGGAAGAGGTGTTTTCTGAACCTCTTCTATTATATTATTAGAGGTTTATGGACTTATGGATTTGGTTAATTAATAGAAACAACAACAACAGAACAAAAACAAGAAGTAGAACAATAGTTGTTTGGAGCAAAATTGTGAGAAATGCACTGAAGCAAACGCAACATCCTTTTGTACACACACTATTTAGAAAATGCAAAAACTGTTTTTAAAACCTTTTCAACTGTTGGCAAAGTGACTCTGCAGACTGACTTTGGATAATATATGAACAAAATAAAATATTTTACACCATTTTAATTAACATTTAATATACATTTTAATACAATTAGAAGTATTCCTTAGCATTAAAAGTTTTTTTTTAATTTTGCTTAATTTGTATCCATTGCTTCAAATCATTAGTCGTAGTTGTCTTCATCAGTGATTACCTTACTTTGATTTAAAAATTTAGCTATTTTACTAAATTAAAGGACCATATAACATCAAACATTAACTAGATTAGTAGAGATGTGTAGCATTCTGGTAGTCGATAGAGTTCATTTATAGGTGAACATAGTATATCATATTGTAAAATAAATAGCAAAATGAACGAAACAAAGTTGTAAAAAAAATTTCTGAATTAAATCAACCAGTGAAATGCGAATATGTAAAAAAAATCAGTTGAAAAAAAAATTAGCTGTAAATTCTAAAATAAAATATTTTTGTTTTAAAATGTCTATTAAATATATGCAAATCTCATGAAAAGTTGATTTTATTATGTTTATTTTATTACTCGAAATCTACATGCAGCATGACTTTGCCTTTAAACACAGAATATGTGATGTCATTAATTTAACATACTTTTCTCATAAATGGATTCTCTGTGGCATAAAAAGTTTTTGTATGAAATTGATTTGCGTTTGTTCTAGTACGCTCTTTCAAATTTTAGCTTTAAAAATCTATAACTTAATTATGGCTACCTCGTATAAGCGGAAATTCCTTTATTATATACCGGGTTTCAAACTTTTATCTCACAATTCACAAATTCTGCGCTATATTCCACAGGGTGTTTTTTTTTTTTCTTTTATACTTACTAACAAGAATGCAATAGACAATTCTAAATTATTTCTTTTTTTTTACGTTATTCTAAATTTTTTAAGTCTTTGTAATTCTGGTATATTTCAGATTTTACATGTGTCAGATAAAGAGATTTTCAGATCTAAAAATTCTTATTGGATTGAAATTTTATGACAGTTACCTGTCAAGTTTATGTCTTGAATGATATTCATCCAAAATTTAAAACCTCAACTTTCTAATAAAATGACTCGGAAGATTCAACCATGTGCAATTCAAAGAAAAATATTACCTATGGATAGGAAAAAAAATAGCAGTTGCTATTTCTGAATCTGAAAACTGGCATTGTATGTGAAATATCTTTTTCGTCGGTGAATATACATTTTCTACAATAAATACAAAAATGTCAGTATTTGGGTTTTCTGAAAGATGATAAATTTTAAATTACACGTTCTGAACTTTGAACACGAAATATATAAATTTTAAAGGTTATAAAATGTTCCCAATTTTTATGATTTCTTAACTTACAATGTGAATATATTTCAGAATGGCATACGGCATAAATGTACTGAAATGTAATAACATTCGATTTTGGCTATATAAAACCACTTCTAACAATATAAAGCAACTTCTGTGCCACTTCGTCTTCTACGGTGTTGGCGTTAACAAAAAAATTGATTTCGAAAACGTCATTTTAGAGCAACAGCTCTCTCTATTTATAAAGTAGTTCAAAAGTTCAGAAAAATTTATATAAATTATATAGTTGGATTCGAGTTGAGAATAAATTTTTTAGATCTTGCGCCTTTGATTAGTGAATTGTAACATCGTATCTCTCTGCTTGGCGAGGATTGTTATACATGTTGGTAATGCCACAAATGTTATAAATATTGGTATTGACACAAATATTGTTATAAATATTGGTATTGCCACAAATATTGTTATAAATGTTGGTATTGCCACAAATAGTGTTATAAATATTGGCATTGCCACAAATATTGTTATAAATCTTGTTAGGAGAATGTATAAAAAACAAATTGAAAGGAAATTTTTGCACTAGCAGAGTTGACTGCACAAAGTTTGAAAGTTTGAAAATTTAAATAAAGCTTTCCATGATTGCTTTTAATTAATAATCTTGATTATTTATAAAGGAGAAGACAGGTATATTATTCTCGAATTGTATTCGAATTATTATTTTCTCGAATTATATTCGAGTTATTCTCATAAAATGTTTTATTTATTTATATTTTTTTGATAGAGAAAATTAATTCAAAAGTTTTACCAATAAATAATGCAGAAAGGTATGTTGATAACAATACTGTATTGTTGTTTTTTTATTAATTTATTGAATACCTATTTCAAGTTATTTTTCTAAAGTAATTTGTAATTTTTGTCTGTGTATAATGAAATATATCACTGATACTTTTTAAATGAACAAAAAAATTTTTTGTTACTGATTCACGACCAATTTAAACCGGATATTTGATGAAAGGTGTGAGGATTTTAAATTCATAAGAATCATATAATTTTATTTATTTTTTTCTTTAAACTATATTAAGGGATATTAAAATAATTTTAATATACGGTTAAATAAAAATTTAAATTTCAATATTTATATTACTTCATTTAATTTTTTTAATTTTTGTACCATACTTTACTTACATTTTATTCAATTGTTTATTCCATATTATTAAATAAACATTTTTATTTAAAATTGTTTTATTAACATAAAATTATATTTTATTATGATTGAAACTTCAAACATATATATAAAAAAAGAATAGATTTCGTTTCAATAAATTTATAAAGTTATATTATTTGATTCTGAAGGTGCTATATTTAATATATTCTGAAATACTGTGTACGTGATTATGTTTTAATTTTAGTTTTAATAGTTATTTTGAATCCTAAAACTATTTTATTTGTATTTGGTTTTTATACTTTCGACTATTTTCTTTTAAAAAATCAATAAATCAATAATCAACTATCATATTTCCGATCATCATCTTCAACAATAAAACTACTTAATAGTAACATATGATTAAAAAAAATAAAGCCTTTTAAAAATTTTGATAAATAAATTCATGTACCATTGCACAAATGAAGAAAACTTCCAACGAATGCCTTAATATTAACTTTTTAATAACAAAATTAAAGAGATATTTTGTTTCATTTTTAGAAGAATAAAAGTGCTCTAATTGAAAATCTTCAAGAAGGAAATATATACTTAAATTGGCAATCTAAGAAACTCAATGACATTTTTTAAAATATTTTTTAATAAAAAAAAAACATTTCAAAGTGACATCTAAGTTATGACTTTAATTTTTGTCTGAGAAAAAGTTTTAAATTACAACTGCTATTTAAGTAGCTATTAAAAAGAATGGCATATTTTTAAAACTTTATACAGCTTCTTTTCTTGACATCTAATGGAAGTAGAGATTCTAACACATTAAGAAAATCGTTTGCGTTCATAATTTAAATTCAATCCTCAAAAGCCTTAGACCCCCTACTCAAATGTTTAAAAAAAATATTACACAAGGAAAATGATGATTATTAATACATGCTTAAAAAATACTTTAAATGAAAAAAAAATAGTCACTTTTTTTATCAATCAGTTATAAAAAAAAAACCGTACATCCATTAAAATGAAACACCACAATTACTTGTATAAAAAAATTTTAAAAAATTAAAAGATATTTGAGCCCATTTTATTCTTTCCCCAAAGAAATGAAAAACACTTAAAACGATTGACAGCAATAAAAAAGAAAATTCATAATTTTTTTTTTTATTCCTTAATAGTTCTTATTGTTCTCTAATGCAGGATAATGGGAAAGTAATGAAAAAATTAGTATTAGAGCTTTGTATGAAGGACTTTAGCATATTATCCAAATGGATTAAAAGAAGTGTATTATAATTAAATAAACAGAGATGAAACTATATGTAATATTGAATAAATTAGCCTTCCTATTTGTCATTTCGTTTTCATTTTAAATTTAGGTAATTAAGAGTTTTAGAATAAAAAAAAATTTTTTTTTTTTTTATTTTGTAAGTCTGTGTGCTGAATTTCATGAATTTTCTTCATGATTTTGAATTTTAGATTTAATCAGATACAATTATTACAATTGAATAAATAAAGCATAATATAATACAATATATATAATAAAACATAATATATATAATATCATAGAAAATAAAACACATTGTTGCTAATCTTTTTTAATTGGAATAATTTTTTATATAAAATTATAAATTCTAGATTTATAGTATGAAAATTTTATTATTTTAGTAGCAAAAATGTTTTTATTTATGCCTGCATCTAACGCTCTTAGTAGAATAAATGAAGCAAGATTTATACTTTCAATTTCAAACAAAATGTACAGTGTATTATAAAATTGTAATATATATATTTAAGTTTTATATAATAATTTTAGAAAATTAATTCCCTGAAATTCAAAAGTAATATGCAAAATTAAAAAGAAATACAAAATTGATTAACTTTTCAAATAAATCCTAATAAGTTTATTTTAGAAATTTGTAGCTGTACGTTTAAAATAAATAGACTCGCTTAAATGAGTTTTCTGACTGTGAAATAATTTTAAATGATTATAATACATTTATAATAAGAATAAAGTAAAAAAAATTAGCGTTATAAATATTTCATTTGCATGAATGCAACACAAAGCATAACAAATATGTATTTCAGATATTTCACATGAGAAAAAAATTGTTTGGTAAAAACCAAAATTTTTAAATCCAGCAGTAATTACTGTTAAACAGATTGATTTAAAAACCGTGACATTTTTAAAAAGAAAAATAAATATCAACAATCAGTGATTCATTCAGAAAAAAAATTACTAAAGACAAAATTTTCATTTGTTTGTAAAAGTTAATGAAGCTAATTACACAATTAAGTGAGAAATACTTTAACTTTTTTTTTTTTTTTCTACATGCTAACGATAATTTATTTCTTAATGAGTAAAGTAAACTTATTATGCGATAAATTTTACAACAAAAAAATTCAAATTAGTGAAGACAGTATAATTATGTATGAATACTTAATTTCATAAGAGATAAATGATTTTATACAGAAATGTTTCTACACATACAATTAAAAAAATAGTTAGCAATTTATTAGTAGTGAACAGTTAGTTTAATAGTTGTTTAGTTATCAAAGTAATTTTTTAACCGTTTTTATTTTCAAATTATTTTTTAATATTTTTTTAATAATCTATATGGAACACACCGCAATTTATTTCAGGTGTTTTTTTATTCGTGAGTATATTTTATTTTCTAATTTTTAACTAACTTTATTTTGTAATTTCTTTATCTTTCAAGTATCATAAATATATTTATTATTCTTGATAATTACACTTATGGGGCCTGAATGGCTGAGTGGCTAGCGCTCTAGCACAAGCAACATTGCAATTTTGTCACTTGCACCATTTCCTATACCACTATAAACTTCACATAACCCTTTTTGCCAATTTTCGGAACAGTCCGGTACATACTTTTAGTGTTCTATTTTTATAGCAAAGAGTATATATATATATATATATATATATATATATATAAAATTATTGCTATTATATTATTATACTACTCATTTTTGACATGGCATAAATTTTTATGCTGCATTTGTGGTAAATTTAGCATTTTGTTTGACGGTATACTATTTTTTAAAATTATTATTGCTATTACATTAATATGCTTAATTTGTTACCATTTTGGGACTCGATGACCGGTGACTAAATTCTAGGTCGAACCTATTTAAACATCCATGGCACCGCCATGGATATTTGTCGTGGTTTCAATCTTCTTTAAACCGTAGGTCATGGCCTAACATGACTGTAGTGCATAGGACTATCAACCCTAGTCCTTAAAAAAAGAAAGCAGTCCCTTAAGGCACTACCCTCCTTCAGTAACTCGGAGCCAAATCATGACTTCTATCTACAGCTGCTCCATCTGAACAGAAACTGCCCCTTTACCTCTATCCATGAGGAAACTACTCAAAGGATATCCTTCCCTCGCAGCGGGACACTGACGATGAGTCACACACACACATTTTATTATATTTTAGTTCTATAACAAATCTTTAAACATGATTGGGGACTGCAGCTTTAGCGACTGCTTTTAAATGTAAATAATTTTAAAATAGTATGTTACATTTACAGTTTAACTTGATGTTAAACTGTTTAAAGTTTCAAAGTATTTTCTTTTATGAAATTGAAATGTGGAGACAAAAAAAAATCCTTAAATGTTTTAGAAATGTCATCACTTTTTTACATGCCAAGGCTTATTCATAGTATATGACGAGATCACTAACGAGAGAAGCAATACATGATCACTAATATTACAAATCAATATTAATATTCTGTCTTTTTATAATAATGTACAAACAATATTTACGGAAACATTGATTTCTTAAAATATTTAGTTGAACAAAACTGAAAATAATTTTTAAAAACAACTTTTTTTGGACGTCAAAAATTGAAACAGATCACAAATAATAAAAAATAAATTTAATCTAATTCAAAGTAATTAGAATAAAAACATTAGAAGTCGTGGCTGTCCAAGACAATTTCGCATAAAATAGGGGTAACTTAATTTATTAAATATGTGTAGAAACTTTCCTTACATCAAAATAATCTAATTTTAACATGCGTAACATTTAAGATATTCTTTTTAAAAAAGGGAATTATCACAGAGATCCCATTAAAAATGCAAGTTTTCTTCTTTTTTCATTACCAATTACCTATCATTAAAAAACTTCAGACAATTCGCATCCCAACTTAAGCTGTAATTAAGCTTGTATAACCTTCCCCTGCCGACAGCTTTTAAAGTGTGGCTCTAATTTATTTGGGAGACAATTTAGTTCATGAAATTTACGGGAATTACGAAGTGTTCGGGGATATTTCAAACTCAGTTTTGACGTTCAAGAGATAAAGCTTCAGTGAGACCACTCCAAGAGGTATTTATTCTCTATAAAAATAGCAAGAATGATTTATAGCTCGATCTCCTCTTATCTGTACGATAAAAGAATATTTCAAATACCTGAACATTAATGCTCATAAAAATTATTCTCCAACTTTCGCTTAAGTACAGGCTGAAAAATTAATTTGAGCCTCTCGGAAGATAAGAGGTCATAGCAATAAACTTTTAAAAGCAACGAATATTTTCATGTGTATTTTGAAGATGCATTAATGGGCAATTTTTTATTTACTAAATTTCTCTTGTTGCTGTTTCGTATTAAGAGTCATTAATATTTAAAGAAAGATGTTCTTAGTTTAAAGGTCTTTTGAAAACCATCAAAAAAATTTTAGGAGAGGCATAAATAAGTTACTTGTTTGAAATCAATTTACGAAAGCTCAGATTAAATTGTCTCTTTTATATAAAAGCCGAGTGGATGACCTTTTTTTTTTTATTAATAATAAGTGAAGATGCTACTAAACGAATTCGTCAAATTGACAATTTGGGTTATTTTTAGTATTCTAAGGAGCATCAAACTTTGTATTATAAATTAAAACCTATAATGAGTTTTTATTACCGATAACAATTAAAAACTTTTAACTTAAATTTTTTATTATTATTTTTTTATCTAATTTTTAATTAAGAATAACTATTTCTTCTTCATTGATGTAACAGCACGTTGGGGGGCAAGTCCCTCTGACTACTGGCAGATTTCGAAATATGAGATATTTTTCTTTTTATGGGTAGGGTTGACAGCCCTATGAACAACACTCTAGAGTTATATTAGCCAGATATATATTATTTTAGATACATATTAGGTAGATAGATGTTATACCAAATTAGACCTAAGGTTTAAAGTGGATTCCGAACCGCTACAAACATCTATGGCACTACGGGGATTAGAACCCGAAACTTGTGGAACAATTATAACACTATCAATGTTAATCAAAAATTCTTACGTTTCAGTATTTTAACATTGTGTATCTAACATTTTTCTAAAAACATATTTGCAATCATTAAAATGCCTTGTATTTAATTTAAATTTTAAACTTTCTGTAATTATAATACTGTTCTATTACTAAACATATCATAAAATAAAAAAATTCTACAGGAGTTTCTATCAATGTACGCTTGAGGTCGTGGAAGAATTATTACACTACAAAAAATATTAATTATATATACATAGATAAAAAGATACAGAAATCGGTTATATTGACATAGATCAGATCGAGCAAAAAACTTTACGACAGTCAAAAAAATTTTAATTTATTTAATAAATTTCTCCATAGTTAAAAACATGAACAATTTAATTAAATTATTGATTATCCATCATACACACCTATGTACATGTATTTTACGATAAATACATGTGTATATTACGAACGCTTTCTAAAAATGCTATAATTCTTGAAATAAGTATCAACCAATAAAATGTATACATATCCCCAAAAGAAAAATAAAGAAAATATAGCCCAATAGAGTCACATACCAGATAATGAACAAAAGCTTTAAAATAGTTAAAATAAAATTTTTTAATTTAACTATTAAACTTTTCTGTAATTAAAATAAATGAATATTTATCACATTTTACAACGCAAACACAATAAACGCTTGAATCCTTAAATTGTAGATATTTATTAAATACATTGTTGCGTCTAATAGAGGAATCACTTTTTTATATTCTATATACGGAATTGTATTATTGATCTAAGCTAATTTATTCCGTATTCCTTAAACATGTTTGTCAAATAATGATTTCATTTGATTTTTCAGCAAATTTATATATTTATAGAGATAGAGTCAATCAATTTATATTTTTTTATTTACAGAGGAAACATTATTATTTATTTTATCATCTAGCATAGCTGGTAACATTTCTCGACGGTGAGTAATAATAATTTAGCTCGATTTAATACAAATTAAAATTTATTTTATTATCAGTATTTTAGTTTTTTTAATTGTTTGTAATAAAAACAAATACAAATAAAATTAATAAAACAAAATTAAAAATATAACAAAACAACAAACAACAAAAATAAAAAAACAATAAAAAATATAAACAAAATTATAAAAAAAAAAAAAAACAAATAAAATTAACAAAACAAAATTAAAAAACAAGCAAAATTTTAAATAAAAACAAAATTTAATATAAAAACCAAAACAACAAACAAACAAAAAAACACAATAAAAATACAAACAAAATTATAACAAAAATAAATAACAAAAAAACACAATAAGAATATAAACAAAATTATAACAAAAATAAATAACAAAAAAACAGAATAAAAATATAAGCAAAATTATAACAAAAATAAATAACAAAAACATAAAATTAACAAAACAAAAATTAAAAAACAAGGAAAATTAAAAAATATAACAAAACAAAATTTAAAAAAAAAATTTTTAATGTAACAAAACATCAAAAATAAACACAATTAAAAAATATGAACGAATTTTTAAAAAACTAAATAAATAAATAAAACTTACAAAATTGAAAAGTTGTAAGTTTTTTAAATTATTTAAAAAATTTATTTAATATCTATGCATTATTTATTACATATTTGTATTATGAATTATATATTTATATTTTTATATTATTATACAATAATATACATTTATTTTATTTATGAAATAAAATAAAACTTAAAAAGGATTTTTTTTTAATTTCAGTATACTTAAAAATTAATTAAACTTTGCTCTCTATCTTCACTGGTGCTTCGTAGTAAATATAAGTTGTAATTTATCTTACAATCTAGCATAGTTGGTTACATTTATCGACAATAGGTAATAATAACTTAGCTCGAATTAATACAAATTAAAATATATTTTGTTATCAGTTTTTTAGTTTTCAAGTGTTTGTTATAAACAAAAAAAAATTGTAAATTACTTTAAAAATATTGTATTTAATACTATGTTTTTATTATTTATTACATATTTATATTAGCAACTATATATTTATACTTTTATATTATTAAAAAAATAAAATACATTTATTTTATTTATGAAGTAAAACATGAAAAGTTTTTTTTTTGTAATTTCAGTATAGTTAAAAATGAATTAAACTTGACTCTCTCTATCTTCACTGGTGTTTCGTAGTAATTGTACGTTGTATCAAAAGATAAATAAAAAGTCATTTTCTTTTCGAATCTTTCTTCATCCCCTCCCAAAAGAGTTCTTCTATGAACTGAAGTTTTATTTTCTTCCGACTGTAGAAGCCTTTCCCTAATATTTATTTTTTTTATTGTAGTATTCTTAATAAGTATTGACATTCGCCTTACTTCTTTCGAAGGAGGATTTCAAAGAGTTCAAAGCATCGGTTTGGATTTTACAAAATCTTATTTTTTTTTTCGTTTATAACTTCACATTTAAAATTCCCAGTCATTTATATATGAAAATATTCTTTATAAAATCAGATAAAAAAGAAAAAAATATATTATTATTACTATTCATCTCATTCTACGAATAAACATATATCAATAGGTAGGGTTAGAATAAACTTTGATGATCTGCCTGGTCAATAGCAAATTGGTTTCTTAAATAAGGATAACCAGTTTCGAAAGCCGAATTGAAAGTAATCCTTTCAAAACCAGAGTTTATTAAGATAAATCTGTCAGTTAGAATGTTCTTCTTTTGGACTCAAGAAGTAGGAAGGTGTAAAATCTTCAGTTGCCAATATTTGGAGTACTCATTAAAATGTCTCTGCCGTATTATGGATGAAATTTTAGTCTCGCTTTGTGCTTCTTGAGTAGTGCTATTTCTACTACATATCAACCATTCCAGTGATTAGTGATTTAGGTCAAATTGCAGAGTTTTCGAAATTAACAATATCAACTATCAGTAAGCAAATTCGATTTATACTCGATTGTTACACATTTCCCGATCTACCTTATAATATGTTTTCTGACAAATTATTCAAATATATTTCATTAATATCGATATATAATTATTTTTTGTAGAGACAAAATACATTGTATGATATTGCAGCCACCTTCATAGCAAAAATCCCCAACGAGAATATTTGTACATTTTTCGTTATATTTTCATGGCAACTTTATGACTCAATATAATTTACAAGAAAAATTGGATTGGAAGAGGTTTTACCTTCTCTCTAATTACTATAATTCCACAGGTGTAATGATTCAAGGGTCTATTAAAAATGGAAAAAAATCCCTTTTTAATCTGAAATAAAAAAATTATTTTATAAGAAATTGTAAGGTTAACATATAAATCATATACTTCTTTATTTCTAGTTATATTAATTCATTAAGAAGATTGACTTATAATGAATGTATTTTTCTGTCTCATAACAAAATAGAAAGCGATCGCAAATGAAACAAATTATTTTTAACGGAACTTGTAAATAAAATATTAACAAATGTGTTTTGTATTTAATATGAAGGAACAATTTAGTGAGTCTGTAATGCTAAATTAAACGTAGTCTCCTTTTTTATTAGCATTCAATCATTCATGATAATTCGAAAATGGATGCTTCGCTGGTTATTTATGGAACAGTTACCAGAGATGAATTTCTGTAACTTAAGATCTTCAGATATCTTAACTGTTGTTGTTGCTAACTGTGAAAAAAATAACATCTTTAATACAAGACACCTTTACACTCATGTAGATAAATGAAGTAAAGGTTTTAAGGAAAAATCATTTCATAGAAGAATGTTAGTCATTATATTCAAATAAATTAATTTAATCAAATTTTAGTTTATTATATTTTTAGTAATACAATTTTAAGAAAGTTTATAAAATAATATTTTATAACATATTATTTTACCAATACATGCAGCTATTTACAAAAGTGTTTCATCTCTTCATTTAAATTCAATGCATTATTTTCGATATTAAAATTGCTGTTACATGGTGTATAATATATTAATTTTTCCAATATGTTCAGACTTCATATAATTAGTTAATTAAGTTGTAATCTTATATGCCGTCGATTACGATGCATCATTATAGTGTTTTTCGTTGTTGTTGTTTCTTATCCCACTTGGTAGACAGCAACATCTAGATAAAGTCCAAGAACCCGTCTGTCTCATGGAAGGAAGGAAAATTGGGGTGCAGCTTCTGTTGTGATGGATCACCCGTAGGTAGAAGTCTGACTTGACTCCGTGTCGCTGAAGAAGGAGGGCAGTGCCATCCGGGAGTACTTTTTAGGTGAATTACTGCGCATTTGCGTAGCATATATACTTCCACCAGATAGTCCTAATTAACGAGGCAGGATGCTGAACATCACAAACGCCATCGAATATCGTCCTTTTTTAAAAATAGTGTCAACAATAAAGCCGCCAGCAGATTGAGCCCCCGCCCTAATGTTCATCAACGGAGCGCTTTACCACGAGTCGGGCCAACATAATAGCACATAGCTCTAGTGATTACATCATACGACAATCATAAAACATCTTAACTTAATCTAAAAATTTTAATAGAATTTAAAAATGATATATAATAAGCATCAGTGAAAAAAATGAAAAATTGCAAAAAATGGAAATACGTAAGGGATATCAAGCTTTAGATTATCATTATGTTTATTAACAAAATAAAAGTAGTATTTTTGTGACATAAAAATAATATTTAGCTATATAAGAATTTTAAAGTCATCAACAGTTCTATTCAAATTTGTTATCTGAGCTCACTGTAAATTCAGTACCAGAGCAATAATTAAATTATTGTAAGATTGTTGTTTCATTTAAATAAATAATAACTAAATGCAGTTTGTATGTTTTTTCAGTGATTAGTATCATAAACCATGCTGAATTTTTGTAGTCACAAATGATTGAAATTAATGCAAATTAAAAAAACGTCATATTCTCTTCAAAACTGTCAAAAACTCATCTACACGGAATACAAATCCCGAGATATTGCATTCTTCTGAAATACAAACCTGAGCAAAACCAGCATAAAGTAATTCATTCTTGGTACAAGTATTTCAATTAGCATACCATTAACTTCCAATTACAACGGACCCACTTCCCGGTGTTTGCTAAATTACAAGACGTTACTTTCTAAGGAAAATAACATCTCATAACTCAGGGAAATTCAATTTAGGCTTCATGTAAAAGGGAGGTTGTAACCACAGTTTAAAGGTACTTTTTCATTTTTTTCCCTATCTTTGTTATTATGAAGAACAAATTACCATGCAGACTCATTGCAAATTATGTTTCCATAATTGGAACCTGCATTAATATTCTTGTGATATGCATTTTTTTTCTCTTTTCAGCTCTTGAATAAAGTTTAATCCAGGATCATTTACTTCCATTTACTTAACAAAACGATTTTCAAAGGATTCCGTTTTTGGTTATCTTCCAGTGTTCCTTAATTTCATTTTCGGTAAAAACTATTTGTGTTTAATAACCGCTTAAAGGAATGTATGCAAAATAATCACATTAGTTCAGCGTTATTTATACACAAGAATCTAACAGATATTTTAATTGGTCACATTATTTAGGGCAAATGTACATAGGGGTAATTAGATATATTAAAAAAGTATATAGAATAGTACATAATATCAAAGCTAGATTAGATCCATGTAGAAAGAATACGGCTTTTCAATGTAGGATGCTGTAGAAGTTATAAAGGATAAAGTCTTGTGTGTGTCCTGAGTCTTTGTGAGGGATACAGGACGTTGGCATAAATTGGCAGTTATGAAATATAACTAACAGACCTACAAAGTGTTCGTATACTACTTTGACAACATAAGAAGCATGATAATACCCCAACAAATGAAGAATATTTTCTATGGTACCAAGAGCCAAACCCCCTCTCGGTCAGAAAATCTTAAATTTAGATAAGTTGAACTTTCAAAGTAAATAATAATAATATTTGCCATTGAGATTCGAGAAAAAATTCAAAATAAATGATGTAAGTGACTTTCATGGATAGTGTTGCAAAATCTATGCCAGCAATGAATATTAGATGATATAGAAGTTATAAAGAATGAGGACTTAATTAGATAAATCTAAGAGGGATACGGGACTTTGGCATGAATTGATAGTTCTATATATGTAATATAGATGATAGACGGTGTTCTTACACTATTTTGACAACATAGAAGCACGATAATGCCCATCAAATGAACAATATTTTTTATGGTACCAACAGTTACACCACACTCGGTCAGGAAGGCTTAAATTTAGATGTGAAGTTGCATAAAAATTAGATTTCTGATTATTTTATGAATGATAAATGAAAGTAATATTAATATAAGTGATTCTAATTTATACATTTCTTGATTTTTTACTTCTTATCAAGAAATAAACATTTGTAAATCCAGAAATGGATATAAGAAATAAAAATCAAGTTGGTTTGTAGGTTTTTTTGGACCTGATTCGTAACATGCGCATGTCAATTATCATTTTTAGTAAAACAATGTCAGGGCTGATGATCTTTCTTTAAAAAATGATAAATAAATTTGAATAGAAATGAAAATAAAAATTAATTTAATTAAAAAAATGTTTGCCAAAAACCCTAGTTTAAGGTACAAATTATTGATTGCTTGTTAAAAAAATCTAGAAAAATAAATTAAATTTTTTTCTTAATATTTCAAATGAGATAAGAGGAAATGCAAAAAAAATTTATTTTTAAGGAATTATTCAAATACCTCATTATGATTTGGAAATATTTTCAATTACGTAAAGCTGTAAATAGTTATATTTCATAAAAATAAAAATAATCTCTTACATTTTAATTTAATGATTACCTAATAAAGATATTATAAAATTGAAGTAACATTTCTTCTAAGCATTATGATATTTTTATTTCACAAAATGTTTCATATGATGACATTTTTTTTATACAAATAAAATTTTAAATCCCACATGTCTTGTTGGACACTATAAATCGGAGAATCTCTGAAAGAAACACAGTTTGCAGAAACTGCGTTTGCCACAAACCAGTTCTAATCCATAGTAGAAAAAATGTGTTGAATCCCCCCTTTAGCAAACATGTATTGCATCTCACCTTTCCTGGACATTTCATTCCAATTTAAGTCCTTTTTTGAAGCTGTTTTCAATTGGTGAAAGAGCTGAAGAAGATCCACGAGAGATTTAGTGGATTTATTATTATTTTTCATCTTACTTTCTCTCCTGAAATTTTCTTCTGAAAAAATAACTCGAGCATTTCTCGTTGATTTAGGAGTATCGCGTGATTTAAACGGATTATCAATCGATTACATAGCATCCCAGGAAATCAATTTGCATGTTCATGATAACTCAGTCACAGCTGGTTTACTATCGGAGGGACTCCCAAATGAAAATTAAATGGATTTCTTATCCAATTTTGCTTAACATTTCTTTATTGATGTAATTTCATATACCTGTATTCAAAATGAGTATTTTGTTTTTAAGTGAATCAATAAAAAAAATTTAAGGCAAATAATTTATTCTTTCGGTTTTATGTATTCCTGCATTCAATTTATTTGTTAATCAGTTTTTCCAGAAAATTCCTCTATTGCAGTAATGAAGTTCAGTGAAATTCGTTGTATTTTTTGGTTTGGTTTGGGTTATTTCCACATCATTATAAACTGTCTTTGCATATTTAATGAAATAGGTCAAAATTTTATTTCTTTAACTTGAAAAACAACTTTACGTTTTAAAAATAATATGCAATGAAGTCATAAAGTAGATGAAAAATGAAAAAGTTCCATAAAACTTTAAACACCTTAAACGTGATTTTTTTCTTTTTTTTTCCAAACTTTTCTTTACAAAATGAAGTAGTGATAAATTTTATTATATAATAAAATTTTATTACTCTCTTAAAATATGCAACTTATCTTAGACCATATATAATACATTATTTTTAGATATTTCATAAATATATGTCCCTGATCAGAGAATAAAAAAAATATTTTTGTAATAATATTTTTGTCTGCTATGCTAATTATTCTTGTTTTTAAACGTTTTTATGGTAATATAGGAAACTAATAAAATTTATGAAATTTTATATTTGTTATTCCCTTCTTTTATTAATTTTCCAAGCAAATTAATTAAACGTTAATCTTAATAAAAACTTATATAATATATTATGTATGTTAGCATCTTTTAGAAATTTCAGAAATACATTTAATTTCAATAAATGTAAGAATAATATTTATTTAAAATAAATGAAGTAAAATGTATTCGAAAGTTCCTTTTTTTTTTTTAATTTTCAAAAATAAGACAATATAAACTTAAAATTGCGTTTATTTTAACTATTACTATCCTATGCTTGAAAATTTTACATTATCTTTTAATACAATTTAATTTAATATAATTTTTAGTAAGGTAAATAAAATGTGAAATACAAAAACAATATATATAAGTCCGGCGGTACATGGATGTTTGTTAGTGGTTCGGAACCCACTTTAAACCGTACGTTCCGGTCTAATAGAATCGTAGAACGTCGTGGGGGTAGTGTGACTTGTGGCCGTAGCATATCTTCAAGCTCCACCGCCCTCCTGGGTACCGCTAAATGTGTAACAGTGGTGCAGCCCTTGCTTATGGCATAAAGATTAATTGTCTTTGTATTGTCAGCTGCATTTGAACAGCAACAAAAATATATAAATATGTAAGCATACAATATACAAATATGTAAACATACAATATATAAATACGTAAACATACAATATATAAATATGTAAAAATACAATATATAAATATGCAAGCATACAATATATGAATATATAGAATACAACCCTACAAATATCATAAAAGAAAACAAGTAGCAACAACTGTGAGGACTTAATACTTATATTCCCATGCACAAAGCGGAAATGTAGCTTTAATTCCAACAGATTTAAAATTATCTTGGAATAAATGAAAACAACTTTTATTTTAAAGTTTATGTTATCGCATAATAATTATAGAACTTTAGAAAAAAATTATTATTTGTGCTTGTCAACTTATTGTTAGTGAGTAAATGATTCTACAATTTAGATCAAATTTTACCGCATATTGAAGTTGGAAAATAGATAATAAAATTAAATTTTATCCGAAATTTCAGATTTATGATTTTTTATATGTGAACTTATGTAATTTGGTATTAAATTTTCTACATAGAAACTTATGAAAATTTGTATTAGTCATTTCAGAAAATTAACATTTAATATTTTACTTGTAATAAAAATAAAATTATTTTCATGTATTGCACTTGCCATATTGCATTCCTTCTTCAAGATTCACTAAAAAAAGGAGAGATCACTGGTGCATGTCATTTGCTTAGAAATCCATGTCAAGACATCAACCTCTAGAGATGAAGAAGCATCCCTTTATGCGATAATGATGTGATGGATCGTAATGATAAACCGCGAAAAGTGAGAGGATTTATAGCTCTCAGCAACAGCGATTTGCTATATTCGGAAAGTATCTCAACCAGTAAAAGAAAAGGTATCTGATGAAGATAATCAAAACAAACAAAAATCAGTTAATTAATACAAGTCAAGAGGGATTAAATATTATACATATAGTAATTGTAAACCTGCTAATTCTTTAAATAATATTGCTTTCAAAAAATGTACATTAAATAAATTTAATTATATTTTTTTGTCTGAAAATGTTTTAATCCAATAATAATGTTTGAATTTCTTTTAATTTTCTTTGTGGGATCAGTTAGGTTATGGGAAACTCAAATTAAATTATTCAAACAATAAGGGTCAATTAAATAAAAATATTTTGTTTGAAAATGTAACTACATTTTCAATAATGCAATTTCATATATATGAAGACTGGGGCCTGATGGCCGAGTGGCTAGCGCTCTGGATTTCCATACGATTTGGGTTCGAAGGCCGGAGATGCCATGGATGTTTGCAGTGGTTCGAATCCACTTTAAACTGTAGGTCGCGGTCTAATAGGAGCGTTGTGGGGTAATGTTACTCGCGTCCGTAGCCTATCTTCAGCTACACTGGGTAGTGCGCGGTTCCCCCTCACAAAGAAGAATATATAATGAAATAACTTTTCGTGGATCTATATTAAAATGTATTTAAATTAAAATTTCTATCCTGAAGATTTACATTATTTCTTTAACAAATATAAATGTTGCTAAAAATAGTGTCTAAAAAACACAATAGCTACACACAATGATTTCAATTTATTATGATGTGTTTTCTAAATAATTATCTCAGGTTTACTTTTTATATTAATAAAATATACATTGCAGATCTGTTATTAGTTTTTTTTTTTTATATCTAAGAATACATTATATTTGGTTTTTAACAATATTATTCTCCGAATTGATTGGATAGTTTACCACACAGAGAATGAACGGAATTAAAATTTTATAAATTCTCACATATAACTATGTGAAGTTTATGCAGATTAAAAAAAAAAAAATTACCGTGATGTAAATAGTAAATACAGAATTTTTATATTAATATTTAATTTTTGTACTTACATTTTAAACAAAATGAAATCAAAAATAGAAAGAATTTGACTTTTTTTGTGCATAGATTTCTTGGACTTGCATGCAAGAAATTATACGTTATTTATTTAATATTGATAATTTTTGCAATAGAATTTTAATTATGTGGATGTGAAGGTCACCACTATCAATTTAACAAGAGTTAAGCGATATACATGTTTCATTACTTTTAATGCATTGTCAAAATATAATTAATCTATTAAATTTTATGTAAACTATAAGATTATTGAATTTCGAAAGCTTGATTTTCTAACATAATATTAATTTTCTATAGTGTTAGATCGTTAAAACCCGTAATTAAAAAAAAACTGTCATTTTTTTTTGCTTTAAGTTCAGCAAAACCATAAGAAGATATGAATCCTTATTTGAGGTTAAAAGCTAAATAAATGTAAAGTACATTCAATACAGACGTCCAATATAGTAAATTTATAAAACATACTGTAATATGTGTGTGTTAAGTATAAGGTCTGTTTTTCCACTTAAATCATATACTTTACTTCTAAATGTTTTTCAGATTCCAGTGGTTCAAAAAAGGAATGCAAAGCATGTTTTCGTAACCTCATGAGATCTTCAAGAAGAATTTCTGATTTTTAAGTTCTAGAAGATATATCAATTTGAAATGGAAAATATCACTCACAAACCATTTGCATTCATTGACTATTTAACTATTCCCTCGAGTTATGTGTGTGGTAGAAGCTGAAATAGAGGAATCGTCATTTCAGTTGAAGTCGTCATGCTCAATGTAACCGAAATTCGAGCTGCTTACTTAAAAACTATAAAAATGCGTTTTTCTTAACAAATGCAAAAAAAAAGTAAAGGTTTATTTCTTTATTCTTAAGGTCCCATTTGGTCTTCAATTTATTTAAATTCCCTGTTCGTTTAGACTGCCGCTTCACGCATGGTATAGCAAAACAAAAGCAATTACATTAGAGTAAAAAAGAAAAGCAGTTCCTCTGCAAATACTTAGCATTTGCTAAATAAACAAAGCATATCATTTTCTGATTCATTTAATTTAAATCGAATAAATCACAAAATAACATTAACTTTTTGTGTAATCTCATTATCTATCTTAATTGATTTTTTTCCAACGTAGAGTTTTATAGGATATTTTAAATTCATTTATGCAAAAAATCATTAATGTAATATTAGTAACACAATGAATTAAATAAAAAAATGTTTCAGTATCCAAATACGTTTAAATATTTTTTACAACTTATGATGATTAATTGTTTTTGCTGACTTTAGTGTGAAAATTGCTTTGTGGATTTTATTTATCAACAAATATACCTTTGATCCTTGAAAAAAATTTAGGTATGGCATAATAGTACATGAGTAATATGCTAAGAAATTGGACAATAAAAATAGTAATATATGGCAATATAAATAGTAACTATTATAAGTATAAGTGAGACTAGAAGTATAAAATCAGATAAAAATAAAAATAGTGATAAACCTATGAAAAAAAAATATCCCGTAGGATACAAAATAAGAATAAATCTTTAACTAAAAACTATTAATAAATGATATCATGTTCTAATAATTCTTTAGACTTTTTTTGTGAAATTATATTTTAAAGTGAAATAAATATATTACCTAAATTGTCGTATTCTATTCATCACTCACCCAAAAGATTAAAATATTATTACTAAAGAAAATTTTTCATTTAAAAATATAAATAAATAAGAACTTTGTGCTTAAAATGCAATAATATATTTCGAATAGTAATAGATATCTAATGAAGGTAATTTTTTTCCTAAAATAATTTTTTAATGATTTGTAAAAACTTTAATATTGATGATTTGTAATTTTACTTTTCTTTGATAACATGCTATTTCTTTATTTTTGAATGCAAGCACTTCGATGTTTAGCTGTAAAACATATATGAAGCAAATTCAGCGTTGCACAAGTCGCATTCTGCTATACAGCCGGTGTAATGTGCCAGCAATTTTAAACCACAACCCTACAGAAGGCATTTGAATTTTACACTCTCTTCCCCCAAGTGAAATGTTCTGGATTACGGATTAATGCTGATTAATTCCGACGAAGATTCAAGTAGCACATGTGTCAGAACTAACTTTTATTTTTTAACTTTATTTTTCTTGTTAGTTATTGCAATGTTTCCCTATTTCAGAAGATAACTATGCTATCCACCAAGTCACTACCTAAAAGTATTGGATGCAATAAATCAAAAAGTTGGAAAAAAAAAAAACCTTAAGTTTTTTTGAGAATAAGTGTACAAACTCATAAGGAGAATTTAATCTCTTTTGCAATAGCACCAATGGCCAAGCTAAAATATTGAAATGATACGAGTATTTTTAAAAAATCAACAACCTCACGGGCTCATGAGTTAGTGCATCGAAGCATTAATACCTTTGGGGATGTGTAATAACTTAGTGGAGAGAAATCAGAAAGTCACATGTTTCATTTGCTGGCATCTTAAATTGCAAACTGAAGCAAACTTCAGAAAGGAAGAGACAAGATGGGGATTAGTTTCCCTACTTTTCTATTTATCCCTAAAACTCTTCTCGGAAATTAACATATCATTAAGTCGAGGACTATTCATTCCAAATACCAAAAATGTTTACCAAAATCTAAAAAATAAATTTTAAATATAAAATTTTGAAAAAAAAAATTATTTAATACTATTTAATTTGAGTTTATTTATTTAATATGCAAATTATTAATTTAAAATAAAATAGAAATAATTTTAAAATATATCATAAACTTTCAATCGTTATTGTCATAAATACTTCTGAAGTAAATACGATATATTTAATTCTGCTTCCGTCTTATATTTCACCTTACAAATGAAAGTTAAATTACATTTGGTTTCATAATCAGGAAATTAATTTCAATTTAGTATTTAAAATAAAGAAATATTTAAAAGTAATACGATTTTTTTATCAAATAATTTATTCTAAGGAATATTAAATGTAACATTGAGACAATAGCTATTTTTATAATCAAAGTAAAAAGAAAAACAATTAAATACAGTTGCTTTTTTTATTTCTTATGATTACGATTCTCCTCGGCATTGTCAACAAAAGTAATACATTACTCATTTCTTCGTCGTGACAGATTGAAGACAATCTAAAACTTCCGCATTAATTAGTTGTTTTGTCATTATTCTGTAAAACAGAATATCAATTATTATTTTACTGTTGTTTCAATAATTTTCAACGGGGTTTTATTTTATCAATATTCAAATGTGTTTAGGTTTTCAATTATTCTATTTTATGTACAATGAAAGTTAACTATATTACACTGTTCGGCAGTAATTTTGTTAAATGGATAACTGTAGCCAAGGACAAATATAACTAAAAATAATTTGATCACTACCACTCAGTTTAGTTTTATTATTTTTTGTAGTTTTACATATTTTTAAATATATATTTTTACAGTTCGCAAAATGTTTTTTTTTTTTAAACAGTACCCTATTTGCTTGCGGTTTTATTAAAAAACAAAGATGGTCGCCAACAATTTATGAAGTATAGAATCAATATAGGAATCAAATACACACAGACTTGTCAAAACAAGTCTAGCCAACTTGATAAACTCGACACCTGGTCCGCGTGTCACTTCCGTTTAATTTAGACCTTCGTGTCGAGTTAAAAAGGTGTTTGTATTAATTTATTTGAACAACTGGTCTTTGAGTTCAAGTGAGTGTTTATTTCTATACGAACAGATTGCTTAAATGCTATAATTGTGATCAAATATTTTGTTATGTCTGCGACGAACTTACTTTGAAGTCCTAACGAAGGAATATTGCTGCACTGATGAAAGAAAAAGCATATAAACTTTATCGCGACTGTCAAATCTGTGATCAAGACAAATCTTGGGACTCGTATTTGCTGTAACATTGCTTAGTGGTTCGATTAAAAGAAAGTCATAACAAAAGCCGCCACAATTCCAATGGTATGGAGGGAATGCTCTGACTGCTATTTTCGGAAAACAAAAAAAGAAAAAAAACCATTTCTTCACTTTTTGGAAACCCCTTCTTCACCTATCAGGCCTTTTACTCACAGTGACGGGTTTCTAATCCCAGCGCCACCTGGAAAGTGAAATTTAAATTCAGAAAACTTTGCCGATGAAGATTTAAAATTTAGTCTAGAAAAAGACAAAATTGAAGACCTAAATTTTGTTGAAACGCCAACAGAAATCTTATATAATGAAGTAGTCTAACCTCAGTTATCTAATTCATGATAATTGTTAGTTAACTACAATATATATTCCCACTATTATTCGTTTTGTCAACAAATTAAAAAACTGACTTTGCAATCAAAATAGTTTTAATTTGGAAGATATTGTAATTCCTAAAAATGTAGGTCCTCAAAAAAATTTAATTAAATAAAAAATTTAAATTATAAAAAGTAAAAAGTGTGAAATGCAAGGTATTTAGCATCTATTTAAAACAAAAACCCATTCATATTTTGAGTTACTAGTTTAATTTATTATTAGCTAATGTTTGTTTCTTAATTTTATATTCAATATAATTAACAAAATGCATGCTAAAATATCCTTACGTCAGTTTTAATGTTTTTCGTTTGGATGCATTACCATAATTTATAAGGCTACACACATTTATTTAATAATTTAATAAAATGTATTAAACTTCAGTGGATAAACATATATAAAATTCATCCTCGCGCACCAGCCTGTAGCAAGGCTCAGGTTTGACAATTGACCTCTTTTTGCAGTTACGATGCTCATACGAGTGAATAAAGTCGATGGCGAATTTGACAACGTGAATTAAAGTTTCACATTGATAGTTACCTGTATGCCGTGGGTTTCCTCTTACTACCCACCACAAATGGGGGCAGTTATCCCTAAAAAGACCTCCCGGAGAATGCTTTCAATCATTGTCCATGCGTGGGTTGTTTGTGAGTATAGAGTGAATACGACCTACACTGAAAATTGTGTTTTTGCCACACATGCATTTAAAAATAATGCATAATATTTTTCAATATTTATAATATTTTATGATATCATCTTTATTTATCAAATTTAATAACATAAAAAATACTTCAACCTAAATTTATTTAATCTTTTATTTAGATATTTAATATAAGAGCTTTAATTTACTCTTATATAATGGAAGTAATACAAGGAAACTCGTTATATATAAAAGAATAATCAGAATCAGAATGTAAAGAATAATTATAATGCTTATAAAAAGTATTACTAAACGTGAAGTATTATAATATATATAATACTTATATATATTATAATACTTCATGTCTCAAAAAATATTCGTATTATAAAGGAATCATTATAATACTAATATTTCATGTTTCATTAACATGAAATATAGTAATCAATCATGCCTTTTCTTTCCATATGAGTGTGATTTTAAATAATTATATATATATATGTACTGAAACTTTTAATATTTTGAAATATTTAATTTAAACAAACATTTCTGTTATACACGCTACAGTGTTAACTTTATTAAAATCATTTGCATTTCAAAAGAATATTTATTAATTTATTCATTCAATAATTTAATTTTTCCCTCGTAGAACATTTAATATTTTAAGCCTTTCTTTATCTACCAGAAAAGTCTCAAGGTATAAAATATTAGCCGTAGACTTTGATGTTCTGAAGAAATAAAGCATCGTGGCCTTCTAATTCCGTCTAACGTAAATACCTAAATAATGATTGCTTTAAAATATTAATATCGTGTTTTAGAAGTTTGCTGAATTTTAATATTCATACTTAACAACTTTTCAAAGAATGAAATATGAATATTCATGATATTTGAAAATTAAGTTAAAAAATATTCACATTAATTTTTGTATTGAGTTGTTTTAAAAAAGATAGTATTCAATTTTGCTAAATATAATCATTTTAATCTTATTATCCCTTTTCTGACAATTTATAAAGAAGCATTATTTTTTCATGAAATTTCCGCCTTTTAAAGTTAATAATTTTGTAGACAATAGCATTTTAGCTATTAGGATATAAAGGGAAATTAATATTATGTAGTTGTTCAAATTATACCTCTGTACTGTTCCTTACATCTTCATAAATTACACATTTTCTGAAGTCTAAATTTTTGTATTACAAAAAAAATTAGTAGTAAATGCTCTACTTGTTTTAATCATTATTTGCTTTTTATAAAATTATTATATTATCATTCGACATATTTATAAACAAAATATATCACTTATTCATGAAATTTATAGGGAGACATTTTTATTACAAACTAAAATATATTTATTTATATTTCATTAAATTAAGAAAAATATTAATGAAAATGATGAGTAATGATGTGTATTTATTCAGAAGTTTTCTCGTAATAAAATGTATATAAGCTAAATTTAAACATTTTATAGTTAAAATGTATAAATAGCTACAAAACCTAAAAACTGAATAATATTATATTATATTAAATGCAAAGCATTTCTCAGATCATTCGCGCTAAAATGGCAGAAATATAGCGGGATCACATTAACCAGGGTATAGTAGGGTGTCTGCCCTTTGTTACAGTAATTGGAAAACCTGCAATATTAGGTGCCCTCCTCATTCCTTCTCAAGCTGGTCTGATTTATTGTTATTACGGCATAGACACCCTAACAGCACATTTTAGGTTCCGAAGAAGTCCTTAGTTTGAAAACTACTAGGCCACTACACACTAGGACACATAGACCACTACATACTAGGACACTAGACACTAAAAGAACTCACACTAGGCCTCTATACTATCTCTTTTAATCGTATTAGTAATTGATGTAATATCCTATATGTATTTTGTTACTGTATTTATTGGCATATTATGATATTGTACACTTTAAAGATAACTCATTATAAAATGCTGTGTTTTTTATATATTTTGTACATTTTCAAATATTTGCTTATAACGAATTTGAGAAATTATCTACTATATAATGTATGCAAATTTAAGAAGTGAGCCAATGCTTTACTGTATGATTATGTAAATTTTAAAAAGTGAAATCTTGTATGATTAAATGTTTCCATGTTTTCGCTGTTTTAAAAATTGATCATTTAAATAATCAGAAAAATGATTTTTGCTTTAATAGCTCGTGTGATATAAATTATTTCAAGAAACATAATATGAAGCATTTAAAAATTTAAATGCTAAAATACATAAATTGGAGGCCTCATTCAAATTTCTACTTTCCAGAGACAATTTAGAACAAAAAAATAAAAAATAAAAAGAAAATAATCTATTTTCAAACAAAATAATAAAGCAAAGGCTTCTGAAATTTAAAAATGCATTGTAAAAATTCTAAGATTTTGAATTTTAAAAACATTTATGGGTTAATATATCTTATTATAAATAACGACTCTTCATATACAGCCTAACCAACCTTAAATTAAAGAACTACTGAAAAAAAAAATTCTATTCAAAAATATATTTTAATTAGGAAAATTAATAAAAAAAGAATACTCTTATAAAAAGGAAAGGTAAAAAAAAACCCCCTGTTACGGATCATTCTATTAACAAAGTGAGATAAAACGCGCTCTCAGGGTATATATATCTCCAGAAAATCTCTGGAGAAACAGAGCTTAACCCTTTTGCCTCCAGCCGAAAGCGCAGAGGTTTTGTTCTTGTTAGCTTCTACAAAAGGAGAGGATACCGGCTCAGATGCTATTAGGAAAACCTCTGGCACCCTCTTTACTGACATTTGCACAACTTTCTCTTTGTGTTTTCATTAAAGCCTTGTTTTGTTCCGACGGTGATGTGTTTTCTCACAGAGTGGCTCTAAGCGAAGGCAACCCTTACATGGGATTAATAGCTTTTTAGTGTTGCGAATTAATTAAGCCAATGATTCATTTCTTGTACCAGTGCAACAAAAATTGGATTTTCATAAACTGTGATACTTATTTTCACCTACAACTTAAGATAAATAATTTCCGTAAGCTAGTTAATCATCTTTTTATCGTGCTGTGCATAAAACAAATTAATCTTCATATAATAATATAGTTGTATATTATAATTATATATTAAAGCAACTATATTATATTAATTGCTTGTTTGATTTAATAATGATGTTGTTGCCATAATGTATACAGGGTAATTATAATTGAAGTCCCACTTTCAAAATGCTGTAAAAAAAGAACCACTCGTCACAATGAGTTCAAATTTGAACAGAAGATACTTCAAGAAGGAGGAAATGGTATGGCATCAAAAAAATTCCAAACTATATTAATAGATGGCACTGTAAACGGCATAAAGAAAGTGAATTCGGCTGCCAATGATATTTTGAATCATAATTATAACGCATTTGGCATGAGTTGCACCTTAAATCAACTGTAGGGTTCCATGTGATTGATTGTTTCGGTTTTCGACAGAACATTCCCAATCCGGAAAGCCACCTTGGCCCAGATCTCGCAAATTGGATGAAAGGGAAAAAGTGGTGGAACTTTTTTTTGGAGCCTTTTTTGATTCCATACCGTTTTCCTACCTTCCTCAAGTATCTTCATTTCAAATTTGAACTCATTGTGAAGAGTGTTTCTTTTTTTTTTTTAGCATTTGAAAGTGGGACTTTAATTATAATCACCCTGTACATATGTATTCAAGAAGTCTGTTTTCGTTAGCCAAGAATTTATCGGCAGCATATTAATTTACTTTTTCTATCATTTGAAAGAAAAAAAAAATGTTGAGTATGGTGTGGCTCAAATCTTGTTAATGCATGTTAACGATGTTTTAGATGTACCCTGATGTTTTTAGATGCGAATATTGAAATATTTTTTTTTATCGAAATAAAACTGATTGGTTTGTGTTTCTTTTCTGCAAAATTTACAATTTCGGATCAGAGTTTAATACAATTAAACTATTCATTATTATTCATTAGATTATGCTAATATTTCAAATCAAGTAAACAATAATGAAACATCTATTACCATTTTTTAATAAAAAATTAAAATGTACATTTATCACAATCTTATACAAAATAAAGGCTTATTGCACAACATGCTATTAATTGCTACACTATAAATGGAGCTCGTTTCCACAGAAAGTGGAATCCTTTTGTACTCACAAACCGGCTTCATTATCATTTCGAGGTACAGAATACTGAAAAACTTTTTGTAGGAGGGACTTCTAACCGCAAAATACTTTTGAACAATAAACGTCTGGAACACAGCCGAAGTTTTATGAGTGGTGCACCTGTTCGAGGATATTTTCTCTCTCAAAAGTTCCCATGGAAATTTCCGATATTTACTGTATTCTTAAGAATGTATTTCTCGGTACCAGGAGACAACTGTATTGTTTCATATTATATTCTTATGTAAATGAGCTTAGGTAGCTAAATCTTAATAGAATGTAAATACTTAATTAGTGTTGGAGAAATATTTCTGCTATGAACATTCTAATTAATTTCATATATATATATATATATAATTATATACCAATATCCAATGCAATTAGTAATTAAATTATTACTGAATCATAAATAATTAAAATAAATGAAAACAAAGGTAAAGGTGACAGAAAATGAAAAGTAAAGGTAAGAGAGGTAAAGGAAAATATTATAATGCAAACATGCGTAAAACAAAATTTATGAGAGGATTTACTTTCAAAATTAAAAGACTTAATTTCTAGTTGTAGTGTTGTTGGGTTGAGTTGAGACACAGGTTTGAGAACACACAGTTTTATTGACACACGCACAAACGGCTCATACTACAATATTCACATTTAAAGATATGTTATAGATTCGTTGAAGGATTCTATTTTCAAGCCGAAAATAAAAAGATGCTCAGGTTTGCGCGCTGAATGCAAGGAATATACTTCGTCTCCGGCTGAATTGGCCCGTTTTGGCCTTTGTTATCACAGGATGGATGATTGTGTGCGGTTCGAATCGTTCTTGTAGGTCCCAGTCTAATTAGCCTAAAGTGTGCACAAAATGACTGTAGAGACGAACCAAACCTTCCAAATCAAAAACATTTTTACTCAGAATCATCGGTGAAAGTAAAAAAATAAAATAGATCTGGGCCAATTTTATTTAGAATAAATGAATAATTTCGACTGATTTAATGCACTTGTGTTGATGTTAAAGAAAAATGTAAAAATTCTGTACTTTGTTTTTAAGGAATATGCCAGAATTTTTATAATAACTAATACCATATTATTCTTCATATATAATAAATCATCTAGTATATTATTCCCCTTAAGATAAACTTTTTTAAATGTTTACATATGCGTGGGAACAATATGATCTTAAACAACGCACTATCTATGCAATAACAATAAACTCATAAAAACAAAATATGAGGTTGTATTTTACAATTGAACAGTTTTGTTTGAGAGAAATAGGTTTTATTTGCACATACCTTTTGAAATAATATCACTTTTACAGAAACTGATTATTTTAGTTATAATTTTTTTTTTTTCGCTGTGCTTCGGAACAAATTTTTTTTTGCAGTATTCGCTTTTAAACCTGATCAGTACCTTAGAGTGACAAATCAAACCTATCCCAAGCTCTCCGGGTGAGAGTCACGGCTAACAAATACATAGTTTTGTGCTAAATATATTCTCCCATTAAATGCAACCAAACGTTTCTCAGCGGCAGCGCCGGTTTGTACTCCCTCGGGTGAGTCTCGTGCTTACTGACAATTTTTCTGAACGCCACAGATGGCGCTCTTGCAGTGTGTAGGAGGAAGCACTTTGTTACATAGTTCAATAATATTTTTCTCTGACATTAATTATTATATTTAAAAGATTCTTCGATATCAAAATTTCTATAAGATTTTTTGAAATAGGATTGATTATTTGCGCTTACTGTAAATACGTAAGCGCAAATGCGATACCACATAATCCAATACATGGGTACATATGAAATATAAGCAAACATTTTTTATTTATTACAATTATATTTTCTTAAATAAGAAATTAAGAACAAAATTAAGTTTTAAAACGTAGAAAACTGGAAAAAAAATATCACCCTAAATATACGATTGCAAAATTACATGATAGGCTTACCTTATGAAATGTTGATAAAAAAGAAAGGAAATTATTTTGAAATCAATAACTTTGAATGTTTTCAAAATTAAGCATACAATATCAGAAAATGACTGTCATTATATAAATATTTTGTTAAAATTTCTTACATTTGTAAGAAACAAATATTATTTCATTTTATTTTTATAAATATAGTCATAATTTTGCTAATGATTTTACGTAAATTCTAAATTCTTTTATTTAAATAAAACTTATATTTTTAAAAATCTAATATTTTACATGACTGTAATTGTGAAAATTTTTCAATGTTAGCGTCTATCTTATTCTTTAAGCATTTTAAAATACAAGCGTTTTAAATAGCAAATAGTAAAAATACATTACATCATGCCAAACTTTTGCAAATAGTTTCGTACGGATTGTATGCAATACAAAAAACATAAAAACAGGATCAATATGTTTAACACCGCAGTGTTTTGTACTTAAATTCAAAATTTAAATTTTTATAAGAGTATTCAATTTATTATCCTGACAAAGAATTCGCTGAGCATGGAAACATTACTCAACATAGTCCATTTCTGAAAAATGAATTTCTGTTCTTGCAATCCAGTTACACTAAAATAAAAAACAATCCTGACCCATTTACCGCCGCTAAACAAAAAATATCTTGATTTATGGTAGCGTAAATCTTTTGTGCATTGCGAACAAGTTGGATTCTATCGTAATAAGCATAAAGAGAAAGATGACTGTTTTAGAAGAATGTTTATTTGGTTTTAGTTCCATGTCTTATGTAGATATCTGAAACTTATTTTTATTTTAAACTTTGAAGTAAAGATATGAATCCTGGTCGAAATCAAATCTTTTATTTCGTTTTTAAATTATTTATCATTCAATTACCAATCCCAACCACATAATCTTTTATAAATCTCTATCCTATAAATCTTTATTTTTATCCAGCTCGAAACTATCAGACTCTTTTAGCAAACAATTTACTAACCAGTCAATTTGTTTGAAAAAAAATAAAATACACTCTGGACTTTAGTTTTCCTGAAATGTTTTAGTAGACAATGAAATCTAGTTACTAAGAGTTGTTAAGCATTGAGAAAAAAGTTTACTGTCGACATAAATGAATAAAGATTGGAGAAAGATAGCTGTTCTCTGTTTGGAAATTAAATTCTGTTGTAACTCTTAAAGAAAAGAAATTATCATTGACAAGCATTATTGAAATTCATAGATAAATTCTTTTGGAGATATGGCGATTGCTCATGTTCTCTTGCTTCTTTTCATGACAACTATGTCTAAAAGAATTTTTTTTCATTACTTTTGTTATTAGAATTCCTCAGAACACAAATTTTCCTTTTATGCCTCTTCATTCGATTCAATATTATTTCATTCATATAAGAAATAATAGCTACCAAGAATTCATATTTATCAATGATCATTTTAAACTTTGAAACAGCAAAGACATTTTTTATGAATATATTTTCAAAAATTATTTTAGTAGTTTATATAATAGTAATAAAAACAATAAATTCGTTCAATAAATATATTTTTATTGAAAGTGATAACGTTCTACATTTTTAATACTTTAAAAATAATTCTTTAACTATAAGAGGAAAAAGATTTTTTTTAAATCTCTATTTTGATTCCTGTACTCTTAGAAGAAGAATCGAAGAATTAATGTAAATTTCGCTTTTCGAATGAGAAAGAAATATTTATTGTCTAGTCATTGTTTAACTATCATCAATGTATAAATAAAGGCGACTTTAAGTATGTTTTATTATGCTTGGTCTCATCATAATTTTCCTCATTTCTTGCTTTACCAATCAATTTTAACTTTAAATGCAAATGATTAGAAAATTATCTGAAATAGTTTAAGTTGTAAAACATTAATTAAATTTTTCATTAATTTAGAAATTTCTTCTTTATACTTCACAATACAGAAGAAAATTCAAAGCTAAATGAATTGTTTTTTGCAAATTATGTACACTTTTCATTGGCTTTATATTTAAAAATTTTACATTAATAGTTAATAAGTTCCGCTATGGGAAATTTAAAATGACTCCTTTTGCTACATCTTCGCTGAAATATTGCAAGCATCATATTTTATCGAAAACTTATATAAAAACATAGTAAAATCTATTAAAAATCTGAAAATACGTAGTAATATTTTTAATATATTACTATAAAGATCGATATAAACAATAAATGTAATTAAAAAATAAAAATATCTTGAATGCTAATATATACGTCTGGAAAAAATCCTAACCGTAATAGGTTGTTTATATGCTAATCTGAATTCTTCATTTCCAAATGTACTTAAGTAAGATATATTTCCATGGTGGGCCCAAATTAACGTCGCATGTCCTTGTCGCCATGCT
Organism: Caerostris extrusa; assembly: GCA_021605095.1. NCBI lineage: Eukaryota > Metazoa > Arthropoda > Arachnida > Araneae > Araneidae > Caerostris > Caerostris extrusa. The sequence goes on along the minus strand of BPLR01011724.1, from coordinate 25,369 downwards.
ATTCCAACAGAGAATAGCGTGCCTCGCAAAAGTTTCGCTCTTTTCCGAGCAGGGGAGATTTTTAAGGAAGATGCATTGTCCTTGGTGCGGCCACTAATATCTTGGTGGAATGTATTAAGCTCCTGCGGGAATACGGAGGGACATATAGTTATGCAAATGTGATCGCTTTGACATAGATTTCAAAAGACAATGCAACTTATCAACACTTTTGAGGTAGCTCATATTAGAAAATAACTGAGAGTGGTGTAACAGAGCATGAGTATTTCTGTGGTATTAGAAAAGATAAAATGAAAGGATGAAATCTGATTATTTCCAAAAAATCTATTATATTGATAAATTTAATTTCAGCTTTGAAATAATTGTACAGCTTGTGGGTTTCAAAATTAGTAGTTTTTTATGTAGAGTTAGATATATAAATGCTTAATAATTTAAAATTTCCATGTGCAATTTAGTGTAGAAAAAGTTTATTTTTTGTTCGGCTGTAGGGATATTCATTTCTCATCGACAGAAAGTCAATGAAAGTAATAAAAATTTAAGAAAAACAATATATATATATATATATATATATATATATTTATACTAATATATTGCTATAAATAAATATTAATCAATTTATTTCTGCATTATTTTGAATCTGTCAAATTATTTGAAATTCTATTTAGATTTGTATGAGTCATTTAAAAATTTCAAGCTAAATTTGAGTTTAGATCCACTTTTATTCTTACGTAATTGAACAAATAACGATCCTGATATAGACAAAATTGCATTTAGAGATACTGAAAACTATTCGGGTTGATTAGCCAAATTTGATTATTAACTTCTTTGTATTTTGTATGAAAGTGATTACTTCCTATGTAAGATCGTATCTGAATAAACAAAATGCAAAAATAAAAATTACTTGCAGTGATTAAATTTATTGATTGCTTCAAAACAAAGGAATTGTTTGGCATGTCATTAATGCCATGCAGAACAATCTCCTCTCCCAAAAGGTCTTCAGAATACTGCAAATTAAATAAGGGAAAAACATCTAAACGTGTCACTTTTATTTACAGAATACAAAGGCATCATTTACATCAGAGCAATTTAAAGGAAAGACACTTTTTCAATGGATTGAATAAATAAAATGCTTTAAATTGTTCGTTGAGTGTCCTGAACTATTACGTGAAATAATTAAGCACGTAATAAGAAGGATTTTTACGAACGCTCTCCGTTAGCACTTCGTTAATTGTAGAAAAGGTGAGCTATGTGACATATGTATGCCGGAATCAATTATCCCTTTCATTCTGAAAGCTTAAATAAGCGCATTCAAAGAATTAAAGTAGTGAGAGGATTTAAAAATGGCTGTTTCTGGACGTTCCATTAAGAAAATAAATACCAGAAATTTTATTCAGAGGTTGTCTGATTGAAAAGCAATTTAAATTACGTTTTTCAATTAATTTTTTCTACAAACATTCCAGTTCCTGTTTTGTAGGAAATCGGGTAATGCTTTATCTGAATTAGTAAAAACCCGGTTTCACATTAGATAAATGCCTGGAATATTCATGAGTATATAATTGAATAGAAATGTTGTTGGAAAGGATTGCCTTTGATAAAAAGAATAGTTTTTTGACTTCTTAATACTTAAGAAATTTTTATATTATTTTTTTCAATCTTATTTTAAACTTCAAATTAAATATTTTTTCCCAGAAAATATTTTTTTTTAATTTTTCCCTTTCTATACAGAGATAGTCATTTAAATTAGCCTTTTCATGGAATCCTAATGATAATTAAAATGTTTTATGTTTCTTGTCTAAAAATTAAATAACCGCAAATTCTAGTACGGATATAAAAAAATATATTCTATTATGATTGGTGAAAAATGACGGAAATTATTATTGAAAAAGCAATAAAAAATAATAATTAGTTTAAAGTTCTATGGAATCTTACTTTAATGTAAGTGCTGAATATGACAAAGATCATCAATATTTCAATCTGATTTATTTATTTTTAATCATCATTAACATCAATCATCTTAATTTTTGTATACCTTAAACTTCTTTATATAAATAAGAGTATCCTCCAATTATAAGTAAAACCAAACAGATTTATAAGCAAGCTCAAAATAAGCACATTCCATTAAAAAAATCAGATAAAAAATAAAATGAATAGTGACTCAAAATGAATTTTTAATACAGTTATAATTAGTTTTTTAAATTTTTAACGACTGTAATATTTATAATAAATATTGAGTGAAATTTTTATTAAAAATAATAAGAGTGAATTACAATTATTCAAAGCTTTATTTTTTATTCTAAGCTTTAATGATTTTTTATGCAGTTATTAAAAATTTTATCCATAAATTATCAAGTATCATTACATATATCGTGATATTTATTTTTATCTTCTTGTTTTTGATCTGAAATCACCATGGTCACTTCGTTATCACCAGGTAGACTGCGTGCTTTTATTTCCTTTGATGCATAGGAATTTTTATAGGAAGTTATAATTGCCCTTTCATATGATGGGAGAACACTGAAATGATGTTCCTTAATACTTCAATGAAAGCTTTATCACGTGTCATTGGGAGAGTATTAAAAAATATCAGCAGTTGTTAAAGTTTCAGTTCTAAGTAAAATGTGAAAATTCCCTTTATTTTTTTTAATTAACGTGTTTACTGGTATATATTATTTTCAGTGTATTTTGGTATCACCCTAGCTATTTTATCTCACATATTTGCTATAGGTTATACGTAAGTAATCTTACAGTATGCAATATAATTTACCATAAAAGGCAATGTTATAACACTGAAGTTACACTTTTTAATGAGAAGTAAGTTCCCCTTTAAATTAACTTTATAACGCTGTATTTAAATTAATTTTTACATCCAGAAGAATATTTATCAAATTTATTTGAATAATTCGTAAAAGTAAATATATGAAATATCATTTAAACAGAAATATATTGATGTGTATTGTTATAATTTAACCTAACAATTCCTTAAAATTAACAAATAATATTTAATAACAAGCAAATATATTTGAATAATTTTTAACCCTAAATTCATTTCTATTGAAAAGAAATTAAAAGATTCTAATTTAAAACGATTAAATCTTCAGAAGAAGTGTTTATGATATTGTCTCTTATTTATAAAGAATACTTATTTTTTTCAGAATAAAAGTCTTTTCATTTATTTTTTTTTTTTTGTCTAAATTGCAAAATTTTTGAATAATTCAAAAAGTGATTAACATATCTCGTCTAAATGCTAATGTAATTTTTGTAATGAAAAGTTTTACTTTCTTTTGATACTGTAAATGTACTCTAAACTATTTTTTCACTCCATAAATTATGCAGTTAATTAATTATTAACAATGTTTGCATTTTATAAAATAGACATGAATAATTATAATATTTTTAAATAATTATTTATTAATTGAAAGTTAGATTATTATTTTAATAATTTACTTTGTATACACAGGATTACTAATATTATAGTATTATTTTTATTAAATAAGTATTCCATAACACATTCTAAAATGCAATCCATTTTTAATATATTAAAAAAAGCGTTATTGATTATTGAGCATATGATTTAGTATAAGAGTAATTATTAATATTCAAAAATCATGAATCATAACTGGATAAAAATAGTACAAATAAAGTAATCATTTTTTATGAAATTTGAAATTTCTATTGTTAAGAATCATGGTAGAAATTTATAGTTTTTCTTTTATTCTGTTGTAGATTCTAACATTTAACGTGAGGCTATTTTGTTTTAATAGCGATGTAGATGTGGCTAAAACAATATCCTAACTGCATTCAAGTAATTTGCCAATTTGTCCTACATTGTACCTGCAGATTCGTATGAATATCCGCAGGAGGGCATCCAGGCTGCTCTCAGCATCACCCCACGCATCTCCTTTTTCTATAAGACTTTCCGGGCAAAGTGTTATTGCTTATTTTCGGCATACAAGATTGGACATTATTAGAAAGTATAGTTAGTTGTTTAAACCACTACTGTTTTGCGTTAATGCCCAGAAACCGGGAAATTCTAATTTCCTGTTCAGATCCGATCATATCGCTCCTATCGATATCGGTGCTTTATGATGCAGGGGCTGGCTTATATGTTGAGAATATTATTACTAAGCCTGATTTGTGGATATATAGACTAACTGACAGCCGATCCTCTATTCAACATCTAAGTAACTGGACAAATGCTGGAGACAGGGCTTTGGCGTTTCATCCGAAATTACTTTCTAGACTTTAAGTTAATTCCAAGAGATTTGTACATTCAATGACTTTCATCACATGTCGCCATTAGTGCGGCAACGAGATTGTGGATTCTTTAGCAAAGATTGCTCTTCGAAGACTTCTCAGTCCGATATGATTCCCGCAGTTATTGTGAGGTGTTTCTCAAATTTGGGAAGACAATTAAGGATTTCTGAAATCATCTGCCCAAACACATGACTGGTACTTGTGAGAGATCGCCCTATTGAATAGTTCTTTTGGGACAATGGTGCCACCAAACTTGCTTATAACATTATTCCAGTGGACACTAGAGGAGTCTGACTTATGAACAAGAGCAGAGCAGACTATTTTGTGACCACCATGTGTAGGACAGCTCAAGTAACGCCCAAGACGAAGGCTTTTCTGAATTCTTGGACTTTTTTTTTAGGTTTATGGATTTATGGGTTTGGTCTAACAACTAGATCAGAAACAACAACAATACCAACAACAAGAACAATAGTTATTTACAGCAAAATTTTAAGGAAAGTAATGCGCAAACGCAACACTATTTTGTACGCATACTATTACCAAAAACCGTTTGCGGCAAGATAACAAAACGGTTTATTAAAACTTTTTCACCAGGGGTCAAAGTGAATCTGTGGACTGATTTTAGGTAATAAAATAATCAAAACATGAAAATAAAACAAATTATTTTACCTCTTAAATAACATTTAATACACATTTTAAAACAGAAATATTTTTTACCAGTAAAATTATTTTTTTTTTTTTTTTTTAACTGTGGGGAATTTCTTAATTATAACCATTTCTTCAAGTCATTAGTCATCGTTGTCTTCATCAGTGATTGCCTTACTTGTTTTAAAAATTATTTTACTGAATATAAAGAACCGTGTATAGCATCAAACATTAACTATATTGGTAGATATATATAGCATTCTGGTGGTCGGCAGTGTTTTTTTTTTATAGGTGAACGTACTATGGTACGAAAAAGTATATTGAAAACATTTAGTAAACTAAATTATAAAATGAAATATAAAACAAAAAATTACTTCCTTATATTGTACACACTATTAAGAATATAACAAAACGGTTTATAAAAAACTTTCTTCGCCAGGGGCAAAGTGAATCTGCAGACTGATTTTAGGTAATTAAATAAGCAAAGCAGAAATAAAAGAAAATATTTTAGGTTTTTAAATAACATATAATACATATTTTAAAACATAAATATTACTTTCTAGCAGTAAAGTTCTTTTTTTTAATTATGAAAAAATTCTCAATTTCAACCATCGCTTCAAGTCATTAGTCATCGTTCTCTCCATCAGTGATTACCTTCCTTTGTTTTAAAAATTTTGCTATTTTGCACTGATTAAAAGAACCGTATAACATCAAGCATTAACTAGATTGGTAGAGATGTATAGCCTTCAGTAGTCGATAGAGTTATTTTATAGGTGAACACAGTATAGTATGTTCAAGAACATTGAAAGCATTTCTCCCAACTAAATTATGAAAGGAAAAAATAACTTCTGAATTAAATCAATCAGTAAAAGTGAATATGTGAAAAAAATCAATCTAAATAAAAAGAATGAAAATGATAAAAAAAATCATACATTACATAAAAAAATATAATCAATATATTTAACATTGCAGGCTTTTGTCCTAAATTCAAAATTTAAATTTTTATTGGGTATTCAATTTGATATCATTTACAAAGAATTCGGGCTGAGCATGGAAACATTTCTCGACATAATCCATTTCTGAAAATGAATTTCTTCTTGCGAGCCAGTTACACTAAAATAAAGATAAACCTGACCCATTTACCGCCGCTAAACAAAGAATATCTTGATTTACAGAAGAGTAAATCTTTGTGCACTGCGAACAAGTTGGGATTCTATCGTAACAAGCATAGAGAGAAAGATGACTGTTTTAGAAGAATATTTATTTGGTTTTTTCGCTCCATGTCTTATGTAGATATCTAAAATGTATTTTTTTATTTTAAACTTTGAAGTAAAGATATTCATTCCATTCCAACTTAAATCTTTTATTTGTTTCTGCTTTTAAAATTATTTATCATTCAATTACCAATCCCAGCCATAAAATCTTTTTATAAAATCTCTATTTAACTTATAAATCTTATTTTTGTCAGCTCAAAACTATCAGTCCCTTTGTAAAAAAATTTTCTAAACCAGACAGTTTGTTTGAAAATAAAATAAAATCTAGTTTTCTTGGAAATGTTTTAGTGACAAGGAAACCTAGTTACCAAGAGTTGTTAAAGCATTGAAAAAGTTTACTGTCGACATAAATGAAACAAAGTTGGAGAAAGATAGCTGTACTGTGTTTGGAAATTAAATTCTGTTTTAACTGTTAAAGGGAAGAAGTATCATTTAAAAGCATTATTGAAATTCATAGATGAATTCTTTTGGCTACATGGCAATTCTCATGTTTTCTTGATTTTTTTCACGATAGCTATGTCTAAAGAATTTTTTTTCAATACATTTGTTATTAGAATTTCAGAATACAAATTTCCTTTTTTTGCCAGGGAAAGTTTTCATGAAAAATGATGTTATTTCATTCATGAAAGTGTAATGGCTACCAAGAATTCATATTTATCCATGATCATTATAAACCTTCAAAACAGCAGGGCATTTTTAATGGTATCATTTCTAAAATTATTTAATAATTTGTAATATATAATAGTAAAAAGTGAATTCGTTCATTAATAAATTTTTATTGAAAGTGGAAATGTTCTACATTTTTTAATACTTTAAAAATATAAGACGAAAATAATTTTTTTTAAATCTGTATTTGGATGCCATAGTCTAAGAAGAAGAATCGAAGAACTGATATAAATTTCACTGCTGCCTGAAAGTCAACAAGTAACTTGAATTTCCTTTACCATCATTGATAAATACTCAGTATGATTTCAGCGGATACATTATTAATGAGCTTGTAATATCATACACATTTCGTGCATTAATATTCAAGGATAATCTATTAGTGGATAATTCAGGAGATACTACTCAACTCCATGGAGGAAATTTTCCACATTTGCCTTATTTTCTCAAAGTAGACACATAAGCCATTGGTTCAGTTTGTAATATCTAGAATTGAGATACCTTAATTTGAAAATTAATCCACCAGTTGAAACTTTAAAGAATTTATTAAACTTGACATTACTAAATTTATTAAACTATCTAATAATAATGAAATTTTCATTTTCAATGAATAATAATTTAAAGTGCTTTTTATGGTACATAAAATATTTTTTAAATATTGCACTTGTTAGTTGTGAAAGAACATTTATTATGGAAATCTTGCTTATTGCCTAGTCAATATTTAGCTATCATCAATTTATAAATAAAGGCGACTATAAGAATGTTTTATAAATGATTGGTTCATCATAATTTTCTCAGATCTTTCTTGGCAATTTTGAATTTATTATATGAATTTGAAGCTATTTTAAGCAAATAAATGAAATTTGTTATACAATAGTGAATAGTAGACAATAGTAATGATAATAGACAACGATTTTAACTTTAACAAATGTAAAGATCAGAAAATTATCTGAAATCGTTTAAGTTGTAAAATACTATTTTTTTTTTAAAATATTAATTATTATATTATCAGAAATGGTTTATGTTCTAAAATATTAATACTTTTTTTTTCCTTATTTATAAATATGTCTTTTATACTACAAGCTACACAAGAGAATTCAAAACTAAATGAAATGTCTTGCAAACTATGTAAACTTTTCATTAGTTTTTATATTTAAAATTTTACATTAATAGTCTTTACTTTATCGGAAATTTAAAATGACTCCTTACTACATTAGCTGAAATGTTGCACATCATATTTATCTAAAATGCATATGAAAATAGTATAATTAGTATTAAAATCTCAATTTAATTTTCAATCTCTAATATTATACAAAATTAAATTTTTTTCTCAATAGCTTGTATTAATGGTTACAACATATTTGTATAATGATCGATATAACAATAAATGTAATTAAAAATAAAATATCTTTGAATGTTAATATATACGTCTGGAAAATCCAAACCATAATAGGTTGTTTATATGCTAATCTGAATTCTTTCATTTCCAAATGCACTTAAGTAAGATATATTTCCATGGTCTGTCCAAATTAACGTCGCATGTCCTTGTCGCCATGCTATTCCAACAGAGAATAGCGTGCCTCGCAAAAAGTTTCGTTTTTTCCGAGTAGGACATTTTAAGAAGATGCATTTGTCCTAGGTGCAGCCACTAATATCTCGGTGGAATGTGTTAGGCTCTTGTGAATACGGAGAGACATACAGTTATGCAAATGTGATCGCTTTTTGACATAGATTTCAAAAAGACAATGCAACTTATCAACACATTTGAGGTAGGAGGAAGTTCATATTAGAAAATAACTGAGAGTGGAGAAAGAGGACAAGAGTATTTCTGTGATATTAGATAAGATGGAACGTAAGGATGAAATCTGATTTTTTTTCAAAAACAAATCTATAATTTTGATTATTTGAACTTCAGCTTTGAAATAATTGTACAACTTGCTTTTTCAAAAAGCAGTAGGGTTTTATGTAAAGTTAGATTATATAAATGGTTAATAATTTAAAATTTCCATGTGCAATATAGTGTAAAAGTTTATTTTTTATTGGAATATTGGATATACATTTCTCATCAACAGAAAGTCAGTGATTTAGTAAAAATTTAGAAAAAGTAAAAATAATGCTACAAACTAAAATAATGATAAAAATTAATATTAATCAATTCATTTCAATCACCTTTTCTTCAAAGCATTATTTTGATTCTGGCAAATTATTTTAAATTTTATTTATTTAGAGTTATATGGAACTGAATTTGTTTTTAGATCCACTGTTAATCATGCATAATTGAACAAATAATGATCCTGATATGACAAATGCATTAAACATACTGAAAACTATTCGTGGGATTTGGCAAATTTGATTACTAACTTCCTCGAGTATTTTATAGGAAGTGATTACTTCTACTGTAAAATCATGTCTGAATAAACAAAATGAAAAATAAAAATTACTTGCACTGATTAAATTTATTGCTTGCTTTCAAAAACAAAGGAATTGTTTGGCATGTCATTAATGCCATGTACAACAATCCTCTCCCAAAAAAGGTCTTCAAAATACTTGCAAATTAAATAAGGAAAACATCTAAACGTCACTTTTATTTACAGAATACAAAGGCATCACTCAGCGCAATTTAAAGGCAGCACTTTTTCAATGACTTGAATAAATAAAATGTTTAAATTGTTCGTTGAGTGCCCTGAACTATTATAAAAATGTAAGAACTTAATAAGAAGGATTTTAAAAGAACGCTTCCGTTAGCACTTCGTTAATTGTAAAAGGTGAGCTGTGTGACATATGTATGCCGGAATCATCCCTTTCATTCGGAAAGCTAAATTAGCGCATTCAAGGAATTAAGAAGTGAGAGGATTTAAAATGGCTGTTTCGACGTTCCATTAAGAAATAAATACCGGAAATTTTATTCAGAGGTTGTCTGATTGAAAGCAATTTAAATTACGTTTTTCAATTAATCTTTTTCACAAACATTCCAGTTCCTGTTTTGTAGAAACGGGAAATGCTTTATCTGAATTAGTAAAAACCCGGTTTCCATTAGATAAATGCCTGGAATTTTCATGAGTATTTAATTGAATAGAAATGTTGTCAAAAGGATTGCCTTTTGATTAAAAGAATTGATTAGAATGCATAGTTTAAAAAATTGTAGAATTTTTTTTTAATACTTAAGAAATTATATTTTATTTTTCAATCTTATTTTTAAACTTCAAATAATGTATTTTTTATAATTCCATTTATTTTTTATAATTTATGCATTCTTTAGAGAGATAGTCATATAACTTTGACTTTTCATTTAATCCTACTGATCATTAAAATATTTTATGAATCTCTGCTTGTCTAAAAATTAAATGACCTCTAAAATTTAGTATGGATATAAAATAATATTTTTATTATGATTTGTGAAAATGACGGAAATTATACGCAATAAAAACAATAATTAATTTAAATTTTTATGGAATCTCACTTTTCCAGCAGAGTGATATTAATGTAAATCTATGCTATACGTTGTGTCAAAATCATCAACATTTCAATCCTCATTTATTAATCATCCTTAACATCAATATTTGTTAATTTTTAATACCATCAATTTCTTTATATAAATAATGGTATTCTCCAGTTGTAAGGAAAACAAAATAGACTTATAAGCAAGCATAAGATAAGCCCATTCCATTTAAAAATCAGATAAAAAAAATCTAAATAGTGACACAAAATGAATTTTAATACAGTTATAATAAACTAATTATAACTGTATTAAATTTCATTTTGAGTTAAATTAAAATTAAAATTGTAAACTAAAAATATTTAAACTATTTTTTAATATTTCTCTAATAAACATTGAGGGAAGTATTATTAAAAATAATATGAGTGAATTACAACTATCCAAAGCTTTATTTTTTTCAAGCTTTAATGATTTTTATATGGTTATTAAGAATTTTTACCGATAAATTTATAATTTTTTTTTTTGTTATAATTTATACATTTCTTTAGAGAGATAGTCACCTAACTTTGTCTTTCATGGAATCCTACGATCTTTAAAATATTAATTATATTATTAATTAAATATTAATTATATTATTAAATTAATTATATTATTAAATTATATTATTAAATCCATCAAAATATTTTATGAATTCTGCTAGTCTAAAAATTATCATTGCATATATCTGTGGTATTTATTTTTATCTTTCTGTTTTGACTGAAATCTATGGCGAGTTTCGTTATCACCAGGTAGACTGCGTGATGTTATTTCCTCTCATACATAGCAATTCCTATAGGAAGTTAAAATTCTTCCTTCATAGAACATAATGGAAGAAGACTGAAATGATGTCTAATGTCTTCAAAGATAGCTTTATCACGTGTCATCGGGAGACTATTATTAAAAATATCAGCAGTTGTTAAAGTTTCATTTCAGACAAAATATGAAAAATTCACTTTTATTTATTAAATATCTGTGTTCATTGAAGTGCATTATTATAAAGCATTTTGTTATCACTTAGCTATTTTTATCTCACATATTTGCGATATACGTAAGAAGTGGTTACAGAATGTAATTGTTCTTTACCATAAGAGACAATAGTGAAAACACTGAAGTTATACTCTTAATGAAAAGTAAGTTTATCTTTTAAATTAATTTTATAACGCTGTATTTAAAATTAATTTTACATCAGAAGATATTTATCATATATTTAAATAATTCGTAAAAAGTAAATATATGAATTATCATTTTAAACAGAATATATTGATGCGTGTTGTTTTAACTTAATATATCAATTTATTAAAATTAATAAGTAATATTTAATAATAAGCAAATATATTAGAATAATTTTTCTAACCCTAAATCATTTTTATTAAAAGAAATTAAAAGTGCAGATTCTAACTTAAAACGATTAAACCTTTTAGAAAGTGTTTATGATATTGTCTCATATTTATAATGAATACTTATTTTTAGAATTAGAAGTCTTCTAACTTATTTTTTTTTTTTTTTGTTTAAATTGCAAAATCTTTTGAATAATTCAAAAGTGATTAACATATCTCGTCTAAATGCTAATGTAATCTTTGTAATCAAAAAGTTTTTCTGTTGATATTGTAAATGCGCTCTAAATTATTTTTCACTCCATAAATTATGTAGTTAATTAACTATTATTAACAATGTATGTCTTTTAAAATTAGGACATGAATAATTCTAATATTTTTTTAAAAATAATTATTTATTAGTTGAAAGTTAATTTCATATTTTAATAATTTTGCTTTGTGATGATTTAACATTTAAATTATTATTCAATTAAATAAATATTCCTTAACACATTCTAAAATTTAATCTATTTTAATATATTAAAAAAGCATTACTAATTATTGAGTATATGATTTATAAAGAGTAATTATTAATATTAAATTTATCATGAAAGCGTAAAATAAAGATGAAAAATATGGATAAAAAAAGTAAAAAATAAATAATCGTTTCTTTAATTCTTTTTGTTAAGAATCATAACAGACGGGACTGGTGGCCGAATGGCTGTCGCTTTGTCGCTCGGTACCACAGGTTTCGATTCGAGCCCCGGCGGTGCCAGGGATGTTTATAGTAGTTCGAAATCCACTTTTTAAACAGTAGGTCCCGGTTTAGCACGAGAGCAGCGGAGGTATTGTTGCTGAGCGTCCATAGCTTATCAGCTAAACGCACCTCCTGGGTAGTGCTGAGTGAGTAACATCGGTGCAGCGCTTGCCTTAAGGCATTAAAGACAACTATCTAAGTGTTTGCTTAGTTGCATTAGATAAAAAAAAGAAACACAATAGAAATTCATATTTTTATTTTTATTCTGTTTTAGATTCTAATATTTAACGTGAGGCCATTTGTTTAGTAGTGATGTAGATGTAAAAAAAAATATCCTAATGGTATTTTAAGGAATTTGCCCTACATTTTACCCCTGCAGATTCGAACAAACCCCAAAAGAGGGCATCTAGGTGCTCTCACATCTTCCCATGCATTCCTTTTTGCTGCAAAAAAAGGCTTTCCGGCAAAATATTTATTGCTTATTTTATACATACAGAATGAACATTATTAAAATATAGTTAGTTATTTAAACTTATACTGTTACATTAATAAATGAAAACAGAAATTTTTAATTCCTGCTCTGTTTTCAGATTCGAACTGATCGCTATCGAGAGAGGCCAGAGCTATGTTGAGAATATTGTTGAGCTTGATTTTGTGGATATATGGATACTTATTGACAGCCGATCCTCAGTTCAACATCTAAGTAACTGGATAAATGTTGGAGACAGGTCTGGCCTTTTCCTCCTGATATTACTTTCTAGGATTTCAGTTAATTCCTGGATTGCATTCAATGGATTTCTTCACATGTTGCTATTAGTGGCAACAAGATTGTCGATTCTTTAGCAAAAAGATTGCTTTTCGGTAATTTTCAGTCCAATATGCTTTGCAATTTATAGTGAGGTGTTCTCGAAGTTTGGAAAGATAATAAAGGATCTCTGAATATCCCCTCCGGCACATGGCTGGTACTGGGAGATCTCCCCTGGTGGTGCTATTGTTCATTTTGGGAACAATAGATGACAACGAACTAGTTTAGCACGTTTTGCCAGTGGACACTTGATGAGTCACGCCTATGAACAAGGGCAGAAGATTTTTGGGTCATGCACCAAGTGTAGGACTGCTCAAATATCGCCTGCTCATATTTTAAACTGTCTTGAGTTTACATTGGAAGAGTGTTTTCTGAACCTCTTCTATTATATTATTAGAGGTTTATGGACTTATGGATTTGGTTTAATTAATAGAAACAACAACAACAGAACAAAAACAAGAAGAAGAACAATAGTTGTTTGGAGCAAAATTGTGAGAAATGCACTGAAGTAAACGCAACATCCTTTTGTGCACATACTATTTAGAAAATGCAAAAACTGTTTTTAAACCTTTTTCAATGGTTGGCAAAGTGACTCTGCAGGCCGACTTTGGATAATATATGAACAAAATAAAATATTTTACACCATTTTAATTAACATTTAATATACATTTTAATACATTAATTAGAAGTATTCCTTAGCATTAAAAAGTTTTTTTTTTTAATTTTGCTAATTTGTATCCATTGCTTCAAATCATTAGTCGTAGTTGTCTTCATCAGTGATTACCTTACTTTGATTTTAAAAAATTTAGCTATTTTACTAAATTAAAGGACCATATAACATCAAACATTAACTAGATTAGTAGAGATGTGTAGCATTCTGGGTAGTCGATAGAGTTCATTTATAGGTGAACATAGTATATCATATTGTAAAATAAATAGCAAAATGAACGAAACAAGTTGTAAAAAAAAATTCTGAATTAAATCAACCAGGGAAATGCAAATATGTAAAAAATCAGTTGAAAAAAAAAAATTAGCTGTAAATTCTAAAAATAAAATATTTTTTTGTTTTAAAATGTCTTTTCATGAGATATATGCAAAATCTCATGAAAAGTTGATTTTTATTTATGTTTATTTTATTATTCGAAATCTACATGCAGCATGACTTTGCCTTTAAACACAGAATAAAGTGATGTCATTAATTTAACATACTTTTCTCATAAATGGCTTCTCTGTGGCATAAAAAGTTTTTGTATGAAATTGTTTTTGCGTTTGTTCTAGTACTCTCTTTCAAATTTTAGCTTTTTAAAAATCTATAACTTAGTATGGCTACCCGTATAAGCGGAAATCTTTATTATATACCGGGTTTCAAACTTTTCTCTCACAATTCACAAATTCTGCGCTATATTCACCAAAGTGGTTTTTTTCTTTTATACTTACTAACAAGAATGCACAGGACAATTCTAAATTATTTTTCTTTTACGTTATTCTAAATTTTTTGAAATCTTTGTAATTCTGGTATATTTCAGATTTTACATGTGTCGTATAAAGATTTTTCAAGATCTAAAAATTCTTATTGGATTGAAATTTTATGACAGTTACCTGTCAAGTTTATGTCTTGAATGATATTCATCCAAAATTTAAAAACCTCAACTTTCTAATAAAATGACTCGGAAGATTCAACCATGTGCAATTCAAAGAAAAAATATTACCTATGGATAGAAAAAATAGCAGTTGCTATTTCTGAATCTGAAAACTGGCATTGCATGTGAAATATCTTTTGCCGACGGTGAATATACATTTTCTACAATAAATACAAAAATGCCAGTATTTAAGTTTTCTGAAAGATGATAAATTTTAAATTACACGTTCCTGAACTTTGAACACGAAATATATAAATTTTAAAGGTTATAAAATGTTCCCAATTTTTATGATTTCTTAACTTACAATGTGAATATATTTCAGAATGGCATACGGCATAAATGTACTGAAATGTAATAACATTTGATTTGGCTATATAAAACCACTTCCTAACAATATAAAGCAACTTCTGTGCCACTTCGTCTTCTACGGTGTTGGCGTTAACAAAAAAAAAATTGATTTCGAAAACGTCATTTTAGAGCAACAGCTCTCTCTATTTATAAAGTAGTTCAAAAGTGCAGAAAAATTTATATAAATTATATAGTTGGATTCGAGTTGAGAATAAATTTTTTAGATCTTGCGCCTTTGATTAGTGAATTGTAACATCGTATCTCTCTGCTTGGCGAGGATTGTTATACATGTTGGTAATGCCACAAATTTTTATAAATATTGGTATTGACACAAATATTGTTATAAATATTGGTATTGCCACAAATATTGTTATAAATGTTGGTATTGCCACAAATAGTGTTATAAATATTGGCATTGCCACAAATATTGTTATAAATCTTGTTAGGGAGAATGTATAAAAAAACAAATTGAAAGGGAAATTTTTTGCACTAGCAGAGTTGACTGCACAAAGTTTGAAAGTTTGAAAATTTAAATAAAGCTTTCCACGATTGTTTTTAATTAAAAAATACGTATTTACCCCTATTTTAATCAATAATCAACTATCATATTTCCGATCATCATCTTCAACAATAAAAACTACTTAATAGTAACATATGATTAAAAAAATAAAGCCTTTTAAAAAATTTTTGATAAATAAATTCATGTACCATTGCACAAATGAAGAAAAACTTCCAATGAATGCCTTAATATTAACTTTTTGATAACAAAATTAAAGAGATATTTTGTTTAATTTTTTAGAAGAATAAAAAGTGCTCTAATTGAAAATCTTCAAGAAGGAAATATATACTTAAATTGGCAATCTAAGAAACTCAATGACATTTTTTAAAAATATTTTTTTAATAAAAAAAACATTTCAAAGTGACATCTAAGTTACGACTTTAATTTTTGTCTGAGAAAAAGTTTTAAATTACAACTGCTATTTAAGTAGCTATGCTAGTTTTAAAGAATGGCATATTTTTCAAAAACTTTATACAGCTTCTTTTTCTTGACATCTAATGGAAGTAGAGATTCTAACACATTAAGAAAATCGTTTGCGTTCATAATTTAAATTCAATCCTCAAAAGCCTTACACCCCCTACTCAAATGTTTAAAAAAAATATTACACAAGGAAAATGATGATCATTAATACATGCTTAAAAAATACTTTAAATAAAAAAAATAATCACTTTTTTTATCAATCAGTTATAAAAAAAATCGTACATCCATTAAAATGAAACACCACAATTACTTGTATAAAAAAATTTAAAAAAATTAAAAAGATATTTGAGCCCATTTTATGCTTTCCCCCAAAGAAATGAAAAAACACTTAAAACGATTGACAGCAATAAAAAAGAAAATTCATAATTTTTTTGTTTATTCCTTAATAGTTTTTATTGTTCTCTAATGCAGGATAATGGGAAAGTAATGAAAAAAATTAGTATTAGAGACTTTGTATGAAGGACTTTAGCATATTATCCAAATGGATTAAAAGAAGTGTATTATAATTAAATAAACAGAGATGAAACTATATGTAATATTGAATAAATTAGCCAGCCTAATTGTCATCTCGTTTTTCATTTTAAATTTAGGTGATTAAGAGTTTTTAGAATAGAAAAAAAAGTTTTTTTTTATTTTGTAAGTCTGTGTGCTGAATTTCATGAATTTTCTTCATGATTTTGAATTTTAGATTTAATCAGATACTATTTAAGTAGCTTTAAAGAATGGCATATTTTTAAAACTTTATACAGCTCTTTTCTTGATATCTAATGAAGTAGAGATTCTAACACATTAAGAAAATCGTTTGCGTTCACTCTAAATTCAATCTCAAAAGTCCTTAGACTTCTACTCAAATGTTTAAAATATTGGGAGCACAAGGAAATGATGATTATTACTACATGCTTAAAAATACTTTTAAATGAAAAATAAATACTTTTATCAAATCAGTTATAAAAAACCGTACATCCATTAAAATGAAACACCACAATTGTATTTTATATAAAAATTTTAAAAATTAAAAGATATTTGAAATTCATTTTATTCTTTCCCAAAAGAAAATGAAATACAAAATTGATTGAACTTTTCAAAAAAGTCCTAATTTTTTTTATTTTAGAAATTTTATTGTACGTTTAAAATGGAAAGTAATGAAAATGAGTTTTTCTGACTGAGAAATAATTTTAAACATTATAACACATTTATAAAAGAATAAAAATTAAATAAATTAGAGATGAAATATTTCATTTGCATTGAATAAAATTAGCCTTCCTATTTGTCAGTTCAGATATTTTAAATTTAGGTAAAGTTTTGGTAAAAATTCAAAATTTTGTAAGTCTGTAGTAATTTCTGTTAAACAGGTTGATTTAAAAATCGTGACATTTTTAAAAATAAAATAAATATCAATATAATACAATCATATTCATTCTGAAAATAATATAATATCATAGAAAATAAAAAATTTGCCATTTTTAATTGAAAAGTTAATGAAATTAATTACACAATTATAGTGATGAAATATTTTATTATTTTAGTAGCAAAAAAATGTTTTTATTTATTTTCTAACGAGTAAATAAATGAATGCGATAAATTTTACAACAAAAAAAATTCAAATTATTGATAAAATATTATGTATAATACTTTGTTTTCATAAGAGATAAATGATTTTATACAAAATGTTTCTACATAAATTAAAAAATAGTTAGCAAAATTAAAAGAAATAGTTAGTTTAATAGTTGTTTAACTTATCAAATAATTTTTTAACCGTTTTTATTTTCAAAATTTGTAGCTTGTATTTTTAATAATCTATATGGAACAGACACCGCAATTTATTTCGGTGTTTTTATTCATTGAGAAATTTTCTAATTTTCAACCAACTTTATTTTTGTAATTTCTTTATCTTTCAAGGAAATAATGGAATATAAAAATTAGCGTTATAATTACACTGGGGCCTGAATGCTGATGGCTAGCGCTCTAGCACAAAAACATTAGTTCAGATATTTCACATGAGAAAATTTCTTTGGTAAAAACTTTAATAACCCTTTTAACCAGTTTTTTCGGTTAAACAGGTCCAGGCATTTTAAAACCGTGTTCTATATTTATAAAAAGAAATATATATAACATCAGTGATTCATATAAATATTTTAAAATAATGTTTTTGAAATGTGTGTTTTTTACATGCCAAGGCTTATTCATAGTATATGACGAGATCACTAACGAGAGAAGCAATACATTATCTTTATTACAAATCAATATTAATATTCTGTCTTTTTTAATGTACAAACAAATTTTTATGCGATAAATTGATTTCAACAAAAAAAATTCAAATTAGTGAAGACAGAAAATAATTTTAAAGCAACTTTTTGAGATAAATAAAAAGTGAAACAGATTTAAAATAATAAAATAAAAAAATAATTTGCACCTATATAGTAGTGAACTGAATCTTCTTTAAACCGTAGGTCATGTTTAGTTATCAAAGGACTATCAACCCTAGTCCTTATTTTCAAATTATTTTTTAAGGCACTATTTCTTCAGTAACTCGGTGAAACAAATCATACTTTATTTACAGCTGCTTTTATTCTGAGAAATTTTATTTTCTAATTCAACTAAACTATTCAAAGGATTATCCTTCTTCAAAGGATCGCATGATGAATATTTTATTATTCTTGTTCTATTACAAATCTTTATGGGACTCGGGACTGTAGATTTAGCGACTGCAAAAAGAACATTGCAATGATTTTAAAATAGTATTTACATTTACAGTTTAAACTTGACGTTAACCTTTTGCCAATTAAGGACTTTCCGGTATTTTCTTTTAGCAAGCCCTATATTTATAGCAAAGAGTAATACATATATATATATATATTTGTTTTTTGAAATGTCATCACTTTGCATGCCAAGGCTTATCTTTAAGTAGTATATGACGAGATCACTAACGAGAGAAAAAATACATGATCACTAATATTACAAATCAATATTAATATTCTGTCTTTTTATAATAATGTATTAAACATGTTACAGAAACATTGATTTCTTAAAATATTTAGATGAATGTAAAACTGAAAATAATTTTTAAAACAACTTTTGGACGTCAAAAATTGAAACAGATCACAAATAATAAAAAAATAAATTTAGATCTAATTTTGGAAGACAAATTAGAATAGAAACCCATTAGAAGTCGTGGCTGTCCAAGACAATTTCGCATAAAATAGGGGTAACTTAATTTATTAAATATGTGTAGCAAACTTTCCTTACATCAAAATAATCTAATTTTAACATGCGTAACATTTAAGATATTCTTTTTAAAAAAAGGGAATTATCACAGAGATCCCATTAAAAAATGCAAGTTTTCTTCTTTTTTTCATTACCAATTACCTATCATTAAAAAAACTTCAGACAATTCGCATCCCAACTTAAGCTGTAATTAAGCTTGTATAACCTTCCCCTGCTGACAGCTTTTAAAGTGTGGCTCTAATTTATTTGGGTAGACAATTTAGTTCATGAAATTTACGGGAATTACGAAGTGTTCGGGGATATTTCAAATTCAGTTTTGACGTTCAAGAGATAAAGCTTCAGTGAGACCACTCCAAGAGGTATTTATTCTCTATAAAAAATAGCAAGAATGATTTATAGCTCGATCTCCTCTTATCTGTACGATAAAAGAATATTTCAAATACCTGAACATTAATGCTCATAAAAAATTATTCTCCAACTTTCGCTTAAGTACAGGCTGAAAAATTAATTTGAGCCTCTCGGAAGATAAGAGGTCATAGCAATAAACTTTTAAAAGCAACGAATATTTTTATGTGTATTTTGAAGATGCATTAATGGGCAATTTTTTTATTTACTAAATTTCTCTTGTTGCTGTTTCTGTATTAAGAGTCATTAATATTTAAAGAAAGATGTTCTTAGTTTAAAGGTCTTTTGAAAAACCATCAAAAAATTTTAGTGAGAGGCATAAATAAGTTACTTGTTTGAAATCAATTTACGAAAGCTCAGATTAAATTGTCTCTTTTATATAAAAGCCGAGTGGATGACCTTTTTTTTAAATTAATAATAAGTGAAGATGCTACTAAACGAATTCGTCAAATTGACAATTTGGGTTATTTTAGTATTCTAAGGAGTATCAAACTTTGTATTATAAATTAAAACCTATAAGGAGTTTTTTATTACCGATAACAATTAAAACTTTTAACTTAAATTATATTATTTTTCTTTATCTAATTTTAATTAAGAATAACTATTTCTTCTTCATTGATGCAACAGCACCTTGGGTGGGCCAAGGCCCTCTGACTACTGGCAGATTTCGAAATATGAGATATTTTTCTTTTTTATGGGTAGGGTTGCCAGCCCTATGAACAACACTCTATGAGTTATATTAGCCAGATAGATATTATTTTAGATACATATTAGGTAGATAGATGTTATACCAAATTAGACCTACGGTTTAAAGTGGATTCCGAACCGCTACAAACATCTATGGCACTACCGGGATTAGAACCCGAAACTTGTGGAACAATAATAACACTATCAATGTTAATCAAAAAATTCTTACGTTTCAGTATTTTAACATTGTGTATCTAACATTTTTTTTCTAAAAAACATATTTGCAATCATTAAAATGCCTTGTATTTAATTTAAATTTTAAACTTTCTGTAATTATAATACTGTTCTATTACTAAACATATCATAAAAATAAAAAAAATTCTACAGGAGTTTCTATCAATGTACGCTTGAGGTCGTGGAAGAAATATTACACTACAAAAAAATAATAATTATATATACATAGATAAAAAGATACCGAAATCGGTTATATTGACATAGATCAGATCGAGCAAAAAACTTTACGACAGTCAAAAAAAATTTTAATTTAATTAATAAATTTCTCCATAGTTAAAAAACATGAACAATTTAATTAAAGTTATTGGTTATCCATCATACACACCTATGTACATGTATTTTACGATAAATACATGTGTATATTACGAAAGCTTTCTAAAAAATGCTATAATTCTTGAAATAAGTATCAACCAATAAAATTTATACATATCCCCAAAAGAAAAATAAAGACAAATATAGCCCAATAGAGTCACATACCAGATATTGAACAAAAGCTTTAAAATAGTTAAAATAAAATTTTTTTAATTTAACTATTAAACTTTTCTGTAATTAAAATAAATGAATATTTATCACATTTTTACAACGCAAACACAATAAACGCTTGAATCCTTAAATTGTAGATATTTGTTAAATACATTGTTGCATCTAATAGAGAAATCACTTTTTTTTATATTCTATATACGGAATTGTATTATTGAACTAAGCTAATTTATTCCGTATTCCTTAAACATGTTTGTCAAATAATGATTTCATTTGATTTTTCAACAAATTTATATATATTTATAGAGATAGAGTCAATCAATTTATATTTTTTTTATTTACAGATGAAACATTATTATTTATTTTATCATCTAGCATAGCTGGTAACATTTCTCGACGGTGAGTAATAATAATTTAGCTCGATTTAATACAAATTAAAATTTATTTCATTAACAGTTTTTTAGTTTTTTTAATTGTTTGTAATAAAAACAAATACAAATAAAATTAACAAAACAAAATTAAAAAATATAACAAAACAACAAACAACAAAAAAAACAATAAAAAAATATAAACAAAATTATAAAAAAAACAAATAAAATTAACAAAACAAAATTAAAAAAACAAGCAAAATTTTAAATAAAAAACAAAATTTAATATAAACCAAAACAACAAACAACAAAAAAACACAATAAAAAATATAAACAAAATTATAACAAAAATAAATAACAAAAAAAACAATAAAAATATAAACAAAATTATAACAAAAAATAAATAACAAAAAAACAGAATAAAAAATATAAGCAAAATTATAACAAAAAATAAATAACAAAAACAAATAAAATTAACAAAACAAAAATTAAAAAAACAAAGAAAATTAAAAAAATATAACAAAACAAAATTTAAAAAAAAATTTTTTTAATGTAACAAAACATCAAAAATAAACACAATTAAAAAATATGAACAAATTTTTTAAAAAACAAAATAAATAAATAAAACTTACAAAATTGAAAAGTTGTAATTTTTTTAAAATTATTTTTAAAAAAATTATTTAATATCTATGCATTATTTATTACATATTTGTATTATGAATTATATATTATATTTTTATATTATATACAATAATATACATTTATTTTTATTTATGAAATAAAATAAAACTTAAAGGATTTTTTTAATTTCAGTAAACTTAAAAATTAATTAAACTTTACTCTCTATATCTTCACTGGTGCTTCGTAGTAAATATACGTTGTAATTTATCTTACAATCTAGCATAGTTGGTTTGTTATCGACAATAAGGTAATAATAACTTACGCGAATTAATACAAATTAAATATATTTTGTTATCAGTTTTTTAGTTTTTCAAGTGTTTGTTATAAACAAAAAAAAATTTTTAAATTACTTAAAGATTGTGTTTAATACTATCTTTTTATTATTTATTATATTCATATTAGCAACTATATATTTATACTTTATATTATTAAAAAATAAAATACATTTATTTTATTTATGAAGTAAAACATAAAAGTTTTTTTAAATTTCAGTATAGTTAAAAATAAATTAAACTTGACTCTCTCTATCTTCACTGGTGTTTCGTAGTAAATGTACGTTGTATCAAAAAGATAAATAAAAAAAATCATTTTCTTTTCGAATCTTTCTTCATCCCACTCCCGAGTTTTTCTATGACTGAAGTTTGTTTATCTAACTTTTATTTTCCTCCCACTGTAGAAGCCTTTCCTAAAATTTATTTTTCTATTGTATATCCTTAATAATTATTGACATTTGTCTTACTTCTTTTCGAAGGAGGATTTCAAAGAGTTCAATGCATCGGTTTTGGATTTTTACAAATCTTATTTTTTTTTTTTTTTTTCGTTTATAACTTCACATTTAAAATTCCCAGTCATTTATCTTATGAAAATATTCTTTATAAAATCAGATAAAAAAGAAAAAAAATATATTATTATTATTATTCATCTCATTCTACGAATAAACATATATCAATAGGTAGGGGGTTAAAATAAGCTTTGACAATCTGCAGGGACCTTAAATAAGGGATAACCAGTTTCGAAAGCCGAACTGAAAGTAATCCTTTCAAAATCAGAGTTTATAAGATAAATCTGTCAGTTAGAATGTTCTTCTTTTGGACTCAAGAAGTAAGAAGGTGAAAAATCTTCAGTTGCCATTATTTGGAGTACTCACATTAAAATTTCTCTGCCGTATTATGGATGAAATTTAATCTCGTTTTATTAGCTTCTTGAGTAGTGCTATTTCTACTACATATCAACCATTCCAGTGATTAGTGATTTAGGTCAAATTGCAGAACTTTTCGAAATTAACAATATCAACTATCAGTAAGCAAATTCGATTTATACTCGATTGTTACACATTTCCCGATCTACCTTATAATATGTTTTCTGTCAAATTATTCAAATATTTCATTAATATCGATATATAATTATTTTTTTGTAGAGACAAAATACATTGTATGATATTGCAGCCACCTTCATAGCAAAAAATCCCCAACAAAAATTTGTACATTTTTCGTTATATTTTCATGGCAACATTTTTTATGACTTAGTATAATTTGCAAGAAAAATTGGATTGGAAAGAGGTTTTACCTTCTCTCTATACTATAATTCCACAGATTTAATGATTCAAGGGTCTATTAAAAATGGAAAAATCCCATTTAATCTGAAATAAAAAGAATTATTTTATAAGAAATTGTAAGGTTAACATACATAAATCATATACTTCTTTATTTCTAGTTATATTAATTCATTAAGAAGATTGACTTATAATGAATGTATTTTCTGTCTCATAACAAAGAAATAGAAAGCAATCACCAAATGAAACAAATTATTTTTAACGGAACTTGTAAATAAAATATTAACAAATGTGTTTTTGTATTTAATATGAAGGAACAATTTAGTGAGTCTGTCATGCTAAATTAAACGTAGGCTCATTTTTGATAGCATTCAGAAATCATCATGATAATTCGAAAATGGATGCTTCGCTGGGTATTTTTGCAACATTTACTAGCGACGAATTTTGTAACTTGTAGATCTTCAGATATCTTAACTGTTGTTGTTGCTAACTGTGAAAAAAAATAACATCTTTAATACAAGACTCCTTTACACTCATGTAGATAAATGAAGTAAAGGTTTTAAGGAGAAATCATTTCATAGAAGAATGTTAGTCATTATATTCAAATAAATTAATTTAATCAAATTTTAGTTTATTATATTTTTTTAGTAATACAATTTTAAGAAAGTTTATAAAATAATATTTTTATAACATATTATTTTACCAATACATGCAGCTATTTACAAAAAGTGTTTCATCTCTTCATTTAAATTCAATGCATTATTTTCGATATTACAATTGCTGTTACATGTTGTATAATATATTAATTTGTCCAATATGTTCAGACGAATTCATATAATTAGTTAGTTAAGTTGTAAACTTATATGCCGTCGATTACGATGCATCATTATAGTGTTTTTCGTTGTTGTTGTTTCTTATCCCACTTGGTAGACAGCAACATCTAGACAAAGTCCAAGAACCCGTCTGTCTCATGGAAGGAAGGGAAAGGTGGGGTGCAGCTTCTGTTGTGATGGAGCACCCGTAGGTAGAAGTCTGACTTTGACTCCGTGTCGCTGAAGAAGGAGGGCAGTGCCATCCGGGAGTACTTTTTAGGTGAATTACTGCGCATTTGCGTAGCATATATACTTCCACCAGATAGTCCTAATTAACGAGGCAAGATGCTGAACATCACAAACGCCATCGAATATCGTCCTTTTTTAAAATATAGTGTCAACAATAAAGCTGCCAGCAGATTGAACCCCCGCCCTAATGTTCATCAACGGAGCGCGTTACCACGATGTCGGGCCAACATAATAGTACATAGCTCTAGTGATTTCATCATACGACTATCATAAAACATCTTAACATAATCTAAAAATTTTAATAGAATTTGAAAAATGATATATAATAAGCATCAGTGAAAAAAATGAAAAAATTGCAAAAAAATGGAAATACGTAAGGGATATCAAGCTTTAGATTATCATTATG
>BPLR01011723.1:0-29533 GCA_021605095.1 Caerostris extrusa | reverse complement strand
GTTACGTATTTGCTACTACGTTCATTGATTCAAGTCCGGTGAGTATGCTGCCCAATCCATAGCCGGGTGGATATCCTCCAATTGAAGGCATTCGTCTACAATGTTTGCACGGTGAGGACGGGCGTTGTCATCCATAAACAGAAAATTCAGCACCCATGGCGCCCCCGAAACAAACGTACATGTTGTTCCAGAATGACATCCCGATAGATGGGCTCGTCATCGTTACATCTCTGAACATGCAGGTCAGTTCTGAACCAAGAATAATTCCTCTAAACGAGCCATACTGCACCACCGTAACGGTGTCGTTCAATGGTGTTCTCTTGGTGGTAACGGGTACCTGGCGCTCTCCATATGAAAGTCCGCCGAAAATCAGACTGCAAACTAAACCTGGCCTCGACGTAAAACATCACACCAGACCACTGTTGCGGTGTCCACAATGCATGCTCTCTTTACTCCAGGTTAATCGCAGGCGACAGCGAGTTGTGGTAAGTGGAACACATCTGACAGGCCTACCAGCATATACACCAATGTGCCCTAAGTGTCTGTACACGGTCTGCCTTGAAACTGTCGTATCGGTAGAAGAGAGCTGACGAGACAGGTCTGATGCTGTGCTCCGTCTGTTTCTTTGGCAGTAACTGCTAAATACCGGTCCTCATTCGGCGTTGTAAATCGGGGGCGACCTGTGCTGTAACATCTACACATTACCATCATCTTGGAATCGTTGCCAAAGCCTGGAGATGACACTCTGGACGATTCCAAAGTTCCTCGGATACTTCCAGCTGGTTACGTCCACATTCCAGTCGTCCGATAATTCTACCTCGTAAAAATCATCCAAATGCTTCCTTTGTGCCATAACTATGCGGTTATTGCATTTAAAGGCTTTTTAAAGCGCTTGTGAACAATTTTACTTCTTTGCCCCCATTCCTTATATACCCCTCTCTTACACTCGTCATTGAGACGTACTATCCGCGCCATCTGGTGGTTTCCTGTAATTTGCATATTCTTCTTCAAGATGTGTGTGTGATAATTCTACAGGTGAAATTTTTATTTTAGAGTTCAATTTCTGTGTGATTCTGAATTATCCTTAATTTATGGACATGAGTGTATATATCATTTGTATCAGTTTTTTTTACAACTTTTTTTAAATGAACTAAATATAAAAAATATTGGTAATATTAAAAAAATAAGAGTTTCATAGTTTTTAATTTTTACACATTTTTAGCTCCATGAGAATCTAATGCAGTTTGTCGAGTTGTTTTTCCATGGACTTTGAAGAAAAAACTAAATATTAAAAATGAATCTTGAACTTATTAATTATGTAAAAAGTACAAATTGAAACAAGCTAAAAGTTTTATGATTCTTTAGCTTAGAGTTACAAATGGGAGAATAAGCATTTCTAATTTCAGGATAGTTTTAAAAATTATTTAATCAATTGATAGGTTTGAAAAATTGTCAAGTGAATACTAGTTTTTACAAAAATTTTTTAAATAATCAAAGTAAAATTTATATGTATGATTGAGGTAATATTCTCTCACTTTTTCTGTAGGCGTCTGCTCATAATTAAATAAAATTATAAGAATCTAAAAAATAAAAACAAATTAGTTATTATAAATATTGCTTCTTGTTTTTTTTTTTAAAAGAAATTGCATTAAAAATTAAAAATAAAATGGCATTAAAAAATATCGTAATAAATTTTACTGAAAGCAAACTTAAGTGAAGTAATTTATGAGTTTAATTCTAAATTTAAATATTTATTTAGAATGGAAAAAATAAAATTAAAAGAAATACTGTTTTTAAAACATTTTTGTGCATATTGTTCATGAAATAGTATTTTAATCCTAATAAAATGAATTAATGTGAGTATCTATATAAATAGGAAATAAAATTACCATCAGAAAAATTTAAAATGTTTTAGCATTTAAAAAAATATTTGTTATCATCAAGTTTCAACAAAAATCTATCCTTATGTTTTTAAAATAAAATAAACGTTTTTAAATTATAAACTATAAATTTTTGTTTATAACATATATTTAAAGCTGCATCCACACTGGAAGGAGAAAGAACTGAACTTGATTTCCAATTTTAAACCGAAAAGCGAAAAATCAATTTAAAGCTGACATTAATTTCTCAAGTATGGATGTGGCTTAAGCTCATTTACCACGAGACATTAAACT
Organism: Caerostris extrusa; assembly: GCA_021605095.1. Classification (NCBI taxonomy): domain Eukaryota; kingdom Metazoa; phylum Arthropoda; class Arachnida; order Araneae; family Araneidae; genus Caerostris; species Caerostris extrusa. The sequence continues at coordinate 27,359 of BPLR01011723.1, read as the reverse complement.
CGACCGTGGCAGAATGTCAGCTAATCAGAAACTTGAGTGGGCAAAAGGTGTCTTTTTTGATTGGCTAACATTCATGTGACGGACTACGTTATTACTCTCTTGAAATCAACTTTAAATGTACAAAGTTTAATTTATTCCCGAAAATTCGCACTTAATTTTGTTTACCAAATAGTTTAGTATAATTAATTTTTATTACTTGTTTATGTATATATATATATATATATATAGCTTATATAATATATATTTATATGTATGTATATATATATCAATGTTACATGTAATATGTATGTATATACACTTAAGAGCCAAAACATTATGACCCCCTACATTTTGCAATGAACTCGCCTGAATGACGTGGAAGGCAAGTGATGTGGAAGTGATATTTAACTGGTATTAAATGGTGGTATTAATCCATGCCAAGGCGGGTTGAAGCTGTGTTGCGCGCCAAAGGTGGGCCAACTCGTTATTGACAGGTGGTCATAATGTTTTGGCTCTTGAGTGTATATCAATGTTACATGCAATATGTATGTAAATATCGATGTCAATTTTTTTTTTTTTCATATTCAGAACTATTAAAATTAATGTCTATTCAAATTTACCATTTAAAAGCTGAAAATACTTTATTACCTGCAAGCAGAAAATATTTAATATCAAGTAAAAATGATTTCTCTAGTTTTATAATACCAAAAGATGCTGTAACTTTCTGACATTGTAAAAGCAATGTATGGAAATGATATATAATAGAAAATTGATGTTAAATACATCTCGTATAATTAATGTTCAAAGTCTAAAATTATTTTTAAAAACATTATGTCTGTTAGCAATTACATTATGCAATTAGTTGTGGTTCACAAACTGTAGTTTGTAATTAACTAAGTTGAGGAAAGTTTGAGTTTAGTTAAGTTTTAAGAGTTGAGTTTATTTTTTTTTTTTTGTTTATTTTTAAGAGTTAAGTTTAGTTAACTAAGATTGAGGAAATAATTAATTTATGTTGACATTTATTCTTTTTTTCTGTCATAAGAACTTTCCATCAAAAGCGGAATCAGAGCGATATTTTTTTAATGTGTAGTTGACCATCATTCTTCTACTTCATTGGCGGAACAGCTCCATGGATGGCCAATGCCGTCTGCCTACTGACAGATTTTGTGACAGATGATGTTTTTACGGCGTAGGGTTGTCAGCTCTATGCCCAAGCTCTACAGTCATATTAGACCAGGATCCACGGTTTAAAGGGAATTCTGTACCACTACAAACATCCATGACACCTCTGAGATTTTACCCCAACATCCTTGGCACCAAGCGCAGTTTTGGCCATCAGGCTCCGATGACCCTTATGATTCACATATCTATTCCAATATCAAGAACATTTACAGTTGATGAAATGGCGAAATTTCTTTCCTAACTTCACATATCGTTTGATATCTTTTCTTCAAACAACAAAAAGGATTATTTGGTTACGAACAATTCTTATTGCCGTAATATAATAAATTAATAGTTTAAAAAACTAAAAAACACGCTTTTAGAGTTAATCAAATTAAAAAGTAAAAAATAATTGTTAACATAAGAATAAAATGACTGACGAGAAAATGAATGTCACTGTTCTAAAAGCGTGGGGTGCTCGATATCAATCGTTATAATTTTCACTAGTTTGATTCCGAAATGCAGAATTAGTTTTAAAATGTCATACAAAGCACCCCACGCTTTTAGAACAGTGACATTCATTTTCTCGTCAGTCATTTTATTCTTATGTTAACAATTATTTTTTACTTTTAATTTGATTAACTCTAAAAGCGTGTTTTTTAGTTTTTAAACTATTAATTTATTTTTTACTTTTTAGTTTGATTAACTCTAAAAACGTGTTTTTTTAGTTTTTTAAACTGTTAATTTATTTTTTACTTTTCAGTTTAGCAAACAAACATTCAGGTGAAACTAATATAATAGCGTATTAAAAAGAATCAACTATTTTCTTTCTGAAAGATGCCTGTAAATGTTTCTTTGCAGCTTAAATGGTGTATATGAGGAGAAACAGATTTCAAGGGAAAAAGTCAGTTACATACATACATACATACATACATACATACATACATACATACATACATACATACATACATACATACATACATACATACATACATACAAACATACAAACATACAGGTGAAGCTAATAAAAGCGTATTAAAAAGAAACTTACACAAAAAGGAACGTTCTATTACTTTTTAAAGAATAATAATCGTTTACAATACTAATTAAATATTCTATTATATATACCCAGGTTCACGTTTTTTAAAGATTATTTTCGTAATTTTACTTTATTATTATTATTATCTCAACAACTAGGTAAATAACATATCACACAATTATTTAAATCATTTTTACATAGTTGGGATTTAAATATAAATAAAAAAAAGCAAATCGAAAAAACCCAAACTGTAGGAAAAAATTAAAAAAAATTGCTAAGGATATATAGTTGCATCGAATGGAGAGCTTTGCATTTGGTTGTTATTGAAATTTGTGCTTTGTTATAATTTGCATCAATATCCAATGCTTCTAGGAATGATTTATAGAATAAAAATATTCACAACTATTGTAATATTTTTTGTTTACTTTATTCTGATTTTCTGGTTTGAACCCAGGTTCATTTGTTCAGAAATGCGTCCGGTTATCCATGATGTCTGTACCGGTGGCCCAATATCTCTAGAAAACTTACAAAGCTTTTAGAAATTAATCCAAAATTAAAAAAAAAAAAAAAAATAACTGAATAATTAAAATATATAATGAAATTGTATAAAATAAGTTTCATAAAATAATCCAAGACTAATTCAGAAACTCTCTGCAAAATACTAGCCATTTATCCAACAAATTTAGAAAAACAAGTAATATAAAAAAAAAAAAAAAAATTGAAGTCAATTCCTACTTTTTTTTTCACTGTATTGCAAAAAGCTCTTTATAAATAATTTTTATTCATTTTTTTTAAGTGAGAAAAATTCCCTCTATCTCTCTCTTACATACACACTTACCATTTCTCTCACTAATCTATTCACATGTTTCATTTTCCATTTTGTTCCTCCTTGACTCAGACTAGAACCCAGAATGAAAAAAGAAATTTTTTTCCAGCTATCTACACACTTCGCCACTGACGGTATTTATTCCTCAATTTATATCCTGCTAAATATCTTATAGAAGAGAAATTTTTTGTTTCCCATGTAAAACTAAAAATAACTAATTAAATGTAATTAATGAATTAATATTTGAAAAAACTGCTTTAACACCAAGTGTCATCCACTACAAATTAAACAATAACGTATTTGAACTTGAGTGACTGAATAAAAAGAATTTTATTAACGATTGAAAATTTGAACTAGCTATAAACAAATGTTTTTCACTTATCGTGCAAAACAAGACATATATAAAAAATATGACAAATAAAAGATTACAAAAAAAAAGGTTAATTAATCAATAAGAAATGGTTTTTTAAAAATAGTTTTTTCGAAATTTCCATAATTTGTTAGATTGGCCTGCAGAATATTAAATTGATTTTCAAACTATGATAGTACACTCATGTCCATAAATTAAGGATAATTCAGAATCACACAGAAATTGAACTGTAAAATAAAAATTTCACTTGTAGAATTATCACACACATCTTGTAGAAGAATATGCAAATTACAGGAAACCACCAGATGGCGCTGATAGTACGTCACAATAACGAGAGTGTAAGAGAGGGGCATATAAGGAATGGTGGCAAAGAAGTAAAATTGTTCACAAGCGCTTAAAAGCCTTTCAGTGCAATAACCGCATAGTTATCGCACAAAGGAAGCATTTGGATGATTTTTTACGTGGCAGAATTATCGGACGACTGGAATGTGCACGTACCCAGCTGGAAATATCCGATGAACTTGGAATCGCCCAGAGTGTCATCTCCAGGCTTTGGCAACGATTCCAAGATGATGGTAATGTGAGTAGATGTTACAGCACAGGTCGCCCCCGAGTTACAACGCCGAATGAGGACCGGTATTTAGCAGTTACTGCCAAAAGAAACAGACGGAGCACAGCATCAGACCTGCCTCGTCAGCTCTCTTCAGCTACCGGCACGACAGTTTCAAGGCAGACCGTGTACAGACGCTTAGGGCACATTGGTCTATATGCTCGTAGGCCTGTCAGATGTGTTCCACTTACCGCAACTCACTGTCGCCTGTGATTAACTTGGAGTAGAGAGCATGCATTGTGGACACCGCAACAGTGGTATTGTGTGATGTTTTCCGACGAGTCCAGGTTTAGTTTGCAGTCTGATTCTCGCCGGACTTTCATATGGAGAGCGCCAGGTACCCGTTACCACCAAAGAACACCATTGAACGACACCGTTACTGTGGTGCAGGATGGCTCGTTTGGGGAGGAATTATTCTTGGTTCCAGAAGTGACCTGCATGTTCAGAGTGTAACGATGACAGGCCACATCTAGCGGGATGTCATTCTGGAACAACATGTACGTTTGTTTCGGGGCGCCATGGGTGCTGAATTTCTGTTTATGGATGACAACGCCCGTCCTCACCGTGCAAACATTGTAGACGACTGCCTTCAATTGGAGGATATCACCCGTATGGATTGGCCAGCATACTCACCGGACTTGAATCCAATAGAGCATGTGTGGGATATGCTTGGCCGACGAATTGCAGTCCGTCAACCCCCTCCCATCTGTCAACCGGAACTTCAGAGGGTGATGAGTGATGTAATATTCCCCAAGATCAGATTGATAATTTGATACTCAGCATGCCTAGGCGTTGTAAGGCCTATATTGCATCGTCCGGAAGACATACTCCATATTCACCATCATACTAACCATGTTATACTGTTTTTTTGTAAATAGGTTCTTTTTGAAATTTGCTCCAGGGAGTAAAAATCGCAATTTTATTAATTATGTCAAACATATAGCATCTTTTTTGCTCTTTACCTTTTGTTTAATAAATAGACTTTACAGATAAGTCAAATTTGTTTTGCTTCTGTCTTTTTCTTTGTCTGAACTTCATTATCCTTAATTTATGGACATGAGTGTATAATTCGAAATCCGATCCAAAATAGGTTGTATATGCTAGTCAAGATAAATTCGCGTGTGAAATATCTCTCCATAGGCGAGAAGAAGAGAAGAAATGGCGAATCTCTCAATAGGCTCCTCTAAAACTGTGGTAACAAAACGTGGGTTCTCAAACAAAACGTTCTATGTTATATATCCCGAGTAACGCGAATGTGCTACACACATACAGTTCTATGAGCGAATAGAGTTAGCTGAAAGACCTAGGACTAGAATAATAATAATAATAATAATAACAATTTTACAAGAAGGGAACATCAAATAAGCTAACAAATAAAGTTTAGAAAAGGCAAAATTTATTGAAATTGATCAGAAAGGATGGAATAATTAAATCAATTTGTAAATACTAAAAGTGGTAGGTATTCATAAAATTATATTAAAAATAAACTAAATCCCTATTTATCTTGATCGTATTATAATTCCTATTCATTTTTTTGCGTATCGGTTAATCTTTGAACAACAGCTTATATTTCTCTGTATGACGTTATAATTTCATAAAAACATGCATATATACTGGTCCTAAGCTGCGAATAGCATTTGCTGAAAGACCTAAGATTAGAATGCAATAATTATACAAGGGAATAAAAAATAAACTAACTAATAAAGTTTAGAAGTCGCAAAACTAATTAAATTTGGTCAGAAATGTGGAGATAATTGAACTCCAATTTGTAAATACCAAAGTGATTGGTATTCATAAAATTATATTTTTTAAAAATTAAACTAAATGATATTATAGATTAATTTACTTAACATATAATATGAACTTGTAAGTCGATATTTTTTTGTTGATTGTAATCGTATTATAATTCCTATTAATCTTTTGTGTATTTTTGTGTATCGCTTAATCTTTGAAGATTATATTTTTATATATGAAGTTACTGTAAGATTTCATAAAATTTTCGAGATAATTATTTTGTAATAGTCAATAGGCATTTCTTTAGTATTTTAATTTTTTTCGCCCTTTTTTTCAAATTTATTAGTCCTAATGAATCATGTTAGATTTTAATTAAGCAATGCAACATTCAGAATAAATCATGTTATCTTTTCTTAAAAGAATTATTATATATCGTTTAGGAGAAAGTTAAAAAAAAACTTTGTTAAAAATTTAAGATAAAATTATAAACCTAAAATTTAAAGTTTAATACAAAAAATTGCTTACAAATTCAAGAAATTGTGTAAGAACTCCTAATTTTTATAATTTGCATCAAATAAAGTTTTATAAAATTCATAATGTTTTTCTTTAGTAATAAGTTAAATTGTGAAATTAAATGTTTAATTTTATTAGGTATCATCTGTATACAGTTTCATAAAATTAAGATGAATAGAAAACTGATTTAAACATACAATTTCAAACAACACATTTAAAAATTTGTAAAACGCAATGATATAATATTCACTTCATATTGCTCATGATGGCTGGCATAGGCAATCGTACTCAGAAGAGCAATTGTTAAAACCTAAAAATATTATTGTGATCTGAATTTCATATCATCAACATGAATAAAATTAAGTAAACATCAAATTAAGTAATCAGTTCATTTTATCAACAAACGCTTTAAAGTGCTTAAAGGAACCAAAAAAAAAAATTTTTTCTATTAAAATTTAGAAATATCATGCTGCATTTTTTTATTTAAAAAAGTGGTATGTTTATTTAAGCACTTCATAAAATAAACTTCTGTGAAGATGCCAAAACATTTAAAATTTTTAATTTTATAAGCAAAATTAAATAAGATTTACATTTTTAATAAAAGTAATAATAATTAATATTTTCAATTATCAATTCAATTTATTAATATTTATAATCATTCATTTTACTGGACTTTGATTCATTTTACTGGGCTTTTTTTATTGCATTTGGATACACATGTTTCAAGAAATTTGCTTATTATTCAATATCTCATTCTTATGAAATATATATCAAATAAAATATTTCTTTATTTAAAAAAACATCCCTACAAATACATATTTCCCGCTCTAATAGGGATTTTAAAGGTTGAAAAGAATGCTCTTTATTTCAGCAAGTCAAGCCTAGGAAATTTTTTAGCTCACATGTTTTAATAGTACCAAGCTGATGATATTACTCAATTTAATCTAAATTAAGCATATTACAATGAGCAAGAACCTCTCGTGATTGTTAACTGTTTGATTAACATTCCAGTCACCAATGATTAAATAATAGGAAAACGAAATGATCTTATTCGTAAATAACTTTATACCATACATAATTTAAAGAATTGAGAACCATCATTATAAAGTAATTTCATCATTCAGATAACTCACATTTAATTTAGGAAAGAGTATAGATTCCTATGGTTAGAAATACAATATGATTTGCATAATTATGAACATATTTAAGATTTATAAATGTAATTTTTTTTTCTTATTGTTTTTTAACTAAAATTTGGCTTACTTAATTTTGTTTTGCCTATTTTCATAGCATCACCATCCTCAACCTTATAAATTTGGTTATGAAATAAAAGATCATCATGGTTCGCCACACAGACAGGAACATGGTGATGGACATGGCAATGTCCAAGGAAGTTACGGTTTCAGTGACCACAGAGGCATCCACGGAGAGGTACAATACGTAGCCGATCATCATGGATTCAGAGCTAAAGTAAAGACCAACGAGCCAGGAACTGCTAATCAAGATCTTGCTCATGTTCACATTCACTCTAACTCTCATCATGCACTTCATCCTGATGGACACCATCATCAAGATCATCACCATCATGGGGAAGCACATGTATATCACTATCAAGAACAACCTCATCATGGTCAACACCATCATGGACATGATCTTGTTTATCATCATCAAGGACATCATCATGGACATCATCACCAAGAACATCCTCATCATGGTCAACACCATCATGGACATGAGCTTGTTTATCATCATCAAGGACATCATCATGGACATCATCACCAAGAACGTCTTCATCATGGTCAACACCATCATGGACATGAGTTTGTTTATCATCACCAAGGACATCATCATGGACATCATCACCAAGAACATCCTCATCATGGTCAGCATCACCAAGGACATCATCATGGACATGATAACCAAGAACATCCTCATCATGGTCATCAACACCAAGAACGCCCTCATTATGGTCACCACCATCATGGACATGAGCTTGTTCATCATCACCGAGGACATCATGATGGATATCATCATCTTTGATACTATCCCAATAACTACAGAAAGGAACAGAAATATGGTAACCGAACGGAAAAATATTTGCAACTGATTGCTTTTGTCAAACTGTATAAAAACTCTGCATACTTAAACGAATTGTTCTAAAATTAATTTATCTTCTAATAAAGAATTAATAACTGATATCCTTTTTGTCTTTTGTATATTTCACTCTTTTCAAATTACGAAAGGAATTATAGTGTGATAAATATCTTGAAAAATAAATTTTAAATTATATAATTCTAGATGTTGACTATGGAAAAAAAGTTGTTCTAAATTGTTTTTTTTTTTTAAATTTAAATTTATTTATTTAAAATATTTTAACTATTTTAACATTTTAAATATTTAACTTTTTAAAAATTTCGTAAAATTTTTTTTTGAATTGGGATTATATTAGCCGTTTTAATTTTTTCCCTACGATAATTGAGTAAATTTGGATTGAAAGGGATAAAAGATTTTAATTCTCCCAAGTAAGGCCAACAAAATAATTCCAGCACGAAAAAAAGTCCTCAAATTTTTATAAATAATTTTAAAAAAATGAAAAATAACAATTAAGAACGAAAATGTAAAAATTATTTCTTCTGTACTTCACATTTACGTAGCACAGAGTATACAATATAAAATCTTTTATTAATTTCCGAAGGAAGTTAATATTTTAAAACTAAATATAATTTATAAACGGTAAAGTTTTTCATAATAAAATAAAATGAAAACAATTTTTCATAACAAAATAAAACGAAAAAAAAAAAATGTTTTTATAACAAAAAAAAAAAATTTTAATTAAAAGATTTATATTATATTTAATGGTTATATAACTTTCACATAAAATGCTATGATTTTTTTTTGTAATAATTTGCAAAACTAATAATTGGGAATGAAATGGCATTTAGGAATTTTAAACTATAGAATGATCGTTAATGTATTATTTTATAACTTCCTACAATGTTTTTTTCCTTTCGATTTTATCATATATCCTATAAAGTTGTTGCCTCATTTGTAAAAATAAACTTCCTGTGGTATATCAACGACCACTTTTAAAACAATTAGTAATTTTAAGAATCATTTTCCAGAATATCACATTTACATTTATGAGCCACCTTGAAGAAAAAGGGAAACTCAAACTAGATAATATTCCATCTTTAAAACAAACTCCACTAATTCTACCCATTTTTAAAAATAAAGCGCACTATTCAAAGATTCAAACTTATGCTAATTTATAAAATAACCAGAGTGTACTATCACTGTGCATAGAATGAGACATTTCACTACAAATAAGAGCAATGAAATAAAAATATGTGTTGATATAATTTTTTTGTTCTGATGCAGCTGGCAAACACTTAGACAGTTGTCTTTGATGCCTTAAGGAAAGAGCTGCACCGATGTTACTCACTGACCCAGGAGGTGCGTGTAGCTAGAAGATAAGCTACGGACACGGAGTAACAATACCTCTCAAACGCACTACGATCAATGCTAGACTAGGACCTACGGTTTAAAGTGGATTCGAACCACTACAAACTTCCATGGCACCTGTGGTACAGAATGCCGAAGCGCTAGCCACAAGGCTATTCAGACCCTGTTGATATAAAATAATGCAGGAAATTAAGAATGCCAGAAATGTTATCAAAGAAATTTGCTTTTATAGATAGGACTTGAATAAATTTTTATGTTATTTAATTCTAATTCTTTATAATTTTATATATTCTTTATTATTTTATTTAGTTTTATATTTCTTTAGCTGAAGAGATGATGTATTTCAGACAAATAGAAGAATAAACATTTCTAATTTCAGGATATTTTTAAATACTATTTAATAAAAAAAGATAACTTTGGAATATTGCCTTCTGTATAATAATCTTTGCAAAAAAAAAATTTTAAAAAAAACTAAAATTTGTGAGTATAAATGCGTTAATCATTTCTCTCTTTTGTATAGGCATTTTCTTATAATTAAATAAAAACAATAAGAATCTAAAAAAAAAAAAAAAAAGAAATCAAATTATTTATTATAAATATAACTTCTTGTTTTCTATAAAAGGAAAGATATTAGTAATTAAAAATGGAACATTAAAAAAGTCAGAATTAATTTTTGAAAGAAAATTTAAAAGTAGCAATTTATGCGTTTAATTCCAAAATTAAATATTTACTGAGAACGGAAGAAATGAAATTATAATAATTTCATCTTCTCAAATAAATTAAATTACTAACACATTTGTGCACATCATACATCGAATTTAATATTTTATTCCTAATAAAATAAACTTTTTTAAAAAGAAATTACAAAAAAAGTAATTTTGTTAGTATTTATATAAATACGAAATAAAGTTTCCTTTAGAAAGATTTAAAATGGTTTAGGATATATAAAAAAATCATTTGTTATTTTCGTAAGTTTCAACAAGAGTCTATCCTTATATTTTAAAATAAAATTAATGTTTTTAAATTATAAACTATAAATATGTGTTTATAAAATGCTGGAGCTGACATGATGCTGCTTTAAATTTGTGTTTATTTAAAGAAGCGTCTTCACTAGAACGAGAAGGAACTGCGCTTGATTTTTAATTTCAAACAGATAAGCTCGAAAACCAGTTAAAGCTGGCATTTATTTCACAAATGGTTTAAGCTAATTTATAACGCGATACTAAACTGAAGTCAGCCAATCAGAAACCTCAGTTGGCACAAAGTGTCTTTTGATTGGTTAAAATTTATGAAGGGCTTTATTATTATTGGGTTAGAATACAGCTTTAAATGCGCAAAATTTAATTTATTCCACGAAAATCCGCGCTTAATTTCGTTTACCAAATAGTTTATTATGATTGATTTTTTTTTGTTTTCTATGTGTTTGTACCTGGAATATAAATATTAATGATCATTTTTCCTAATTAGTATTATTATAAGTTAATGCACATTCAAATTTATCATTTAAAAGCAGAAATTACTTTATTAGCTGCAAGCAGAAAATATTTAATATCAAATAAAAATGCTTTCTCAAATTTTATATACAAGTAAAGATGCTATTTCTTTTAATTTTGTAAAAACAAAGTTTGAAAAAAGATACACAATAGAGAATTGATGTTAAATGCATCTTTTATTGTATTGCATCTTTTATTGATATATATATATATATATCCAAAAACCCAATTTTTTTTTTAAAATCACTATGTTTGTCATTAATTTAATCGCAATTAGTTGTGGTTCACAGGCGCTGAACTAAGAAAGAGGAAATAATTATTTTATATGAAACCATTCATTCTTCTCTTTTTACCATCATCACTATTATTGCAGATCTGTCGTCACTTCTTACGTTAATTTTAGGTTTTGAATACGAACTGTAAATTCAAAAGGAGCATCAGAAGGATGTTATTTTTTAATACACAGGTGACCCTCATTCTTTCCATATTCTGCTAACAGTCATTTGATCTCGACCGACGCGAGCAGCAATACTGCAATGCGATAAACCGCAATCCCGGTACGCTATAATTCGACCTTTACCAAAGTCAGAAACGTGCTGGTGCGCATTTCTGCTTCTTATACGAGGCATCACAACACCTTTTCACCAGACAACAACGTTCAAATGCAATTTGTGTATGAGAAACCGGCTGAATAATTTTCTCGGCAGTTTTCTAACAACATTGTAGGTGTCGCGCCTACTTTGTCTGAATGCGCTGTAAAGCTAATCATTTGAATATCACACAACTTCTTCCTGTCGTTTAAATTTCACGTCTGTAGCATGTCGCCTTCTTGGTGCAGCAATTTTAATGGTCAGCAGTGTATATTCCCAGGTTTACATTATTAAAGCCTATTTTCGAAATTTGAATTTATTATTATCATCATTCTCATCAAGTATATTTGCAACATATATAAATATTTAAATCATCTTCACACGTTGAAGATTTAAATATAAATATAAATAAAGCAAATCGGAAAGACTAAAACTGAATGATAAAAAATTAAGAAATTTCATTAAGAAAGTTGGTTTCTTATGATGAAGAATATTGCGTATGTTGTTGCTGAAATGTGGGTTTTGTTATAATTTACATCAATACTATATACTTGAATAGGGATGTTTTATAGAATCAAAATATTCACAAATATCGTAATCATTATTTTGATTACTTTATTTTGCTTGTCTAATTTCGGACCCGATTTCGCTTGTTCAGAAATACATTCCGTTATCCTTGATTCCATTGCCAAAGACCAAGAGTTCCTCGGGGTTTGCATAGATTTTGGAAATTAATCCAAAAATAAAAAAAAAAAAAAAAGAAAATTAAAATAAATAATTGAATTGTAAAAAATTATTAAATTGTAAAACATTATAAAATTGGATTAGCCCAAGATTAATTCAAAAATACTATGCAAGAAAGGAACAATTTATCCAACAAATTTCGAAATAAGAATTGTGTGCTTTTTGATTATCGTGCAAAACATGATATATATAAAAACAAAATAAGACAAATACAAGAATAAAAATAAATTAGCAATACGCAAAAATTATTTTTTTTTTAAAAATTTCAAAATTTTAACAATGTGCTAGATTAGCCTGCAGGATTTTGAGTTGAATTTTCTATCTAGGAGAGCCCAATTCGAAATCCTATCCAAAATAGGGTGTATATGCTAGGCACCATAAATTCGTATGCGGAAAACTTCTCCATAGGTCAGAAGGAGGGAAGAAATGGCGTTCCTCTCAAATACAGTTCATAGAAATGTTCCTCTGAAACTGTGATAATTAAATGCGGGTGCAGTTTAATATGTTATATGTGATATATCCAGAGTAACATTGAATTTGCTACATTTATACTATTTTAGCAGCGAATGACATTAGGTTAAAGACCTAGCATTATAATACAACAACTTAGAATGGAATAGAAAATAAACTAAAGAATAAACTTTAGGAAACGCAAAAATAGTTAAAATTGACGAGAAATGATAATATATTTTAACACAATTTTTAAATTCTAAAAGTGGTAGCTATTCATAAATTTGTATTTTTTTAAAAATTAAACTGAAAACTATTATAGCGTAATTCACCTTACATATAATATGGATCCCAACAAATTAATAAGCAGTAAGCAATAGTTTCTTAAATATTTTTCGGAATTTCAATAATATGCTAAATTGGGCTGCCGGATATTGAATTGGATTTACAATCTGGGAGAGTGCAATTCGTAATCCCATTAAAAAAGGCATATGCCAAACAGGATAAATCCTTATGTTGAATATTTCTCCATAGAAGAGAAGGAGGAACGAAATGACGAACCATTCAAACGCAATTCATAGGGATGTTCCTCGATAACAATGGTAACTAAATGTGGGTGCAGTTTAATATGTTCTCTGATATATCCCGAGTAACGCTGAATTTGCTACTCATATACTGTTCTATGGACGAATGTAATTAGCTGAAAGACTTGGCATTGGAAACAACTTTACAAGAATGGAATAGAAAATAATCGAACGAATAAACTTCATAAGAAGCAAAATTAATTAAAATTTGCAAATACTAAAAGGGGCAATAATACTATACATAAAATTATATTCTTTTTGCAATAATACTATTCATAAAATTATATATATTTTTTCAATAATATCATTCATAAAATTATATTTTTAAAAAATATTTTAGATGATTTTTTTAAAATTAAATAATAGCAATAGAGTATAATAAGTAATTATTATATCTTTTTAATCAATTTGAATGATTATTTAAGTTATAATCTGAAAAAAGCATTAGAGAAATAATTAGTCTTCAAAACTATTTTTTCATTAACTTCATCAGAGCTTTCTGATTAATTAACTATAATTTTTTAATTGATCATGATTTTAGATGCTTGTTTCTTAAACATTGAGGTCGTATAAGGATACTATAATCCTCACAACTTTCGCCACGCCATTGTGCATTATTATATTTTCTAGATGGATAAATACCTTTTGTTTCTTAAACATATAGATTTTGTAGTTTTATTATTTTAATGAAATGTCTTTTAAAATCACTTTTTGAGTTCTAAGTAATTTAACTCAATCCTATTTAAATATTCCTTTTGTCCTTAAAAAAATCTACTTTTCCTATTTGCTCTAAAAAGAGAATTCATTTCAACATTATATTTGCTCTAAAACAATTATTTCAAACTTTAAGTATAAACAATAAAAATAAATAAATAATAAAATAAAAATTTCATTTCTTTTAAACAAGAGTAGTTTTAAACATTTTAAGCTCATAGTTTTATTTCTTTAGATTTCAGATTAGTAGTGATCTCTTAACTTCTAAGATTAGCAAAACATTGCTATCAAATTAAAATTAACTGATTAATATAATATTTCTGGAATTTAAATAACTGATTAATATAATATTTCTGAAAATTAAAGATTGAGGAAAATCTCAAATAATTTATTTTTTTAAAAAAGGTAAATTAATTAATGCATGATTGAATTTTTACTTTCTAGAAACGAAGTATTTTCTTAAAAGAATTAATTTATTGTCATTTTTTTATATATTAAAGGCCTGGAGATTGACCTAGTATTAGTGATATGACCTTAAATGATTCTGTTAGTACCAACAGCGCGTTTTTTAAATTTGATATATATATATATATACCACGGATAAAAGTATCATGCATCATACAATTCTTTCAACTACAGTAGAACGTTGGATAAATCCAGTCGATATTTTTCCATTACATTAAAGAATACAAAATGTTTGCAAAGGTAAATAGAGTTCATATTTTCATGCATAGTTTACACGTATATATGTGATATTATTTAGAATTATAAGTAGTTGTATTTGATAAAAATTTGTTTTCAAAAAGCAATATCTTTCTTATGATCCAAAATGTATTTAATTGAATTGTTATACTTACTCTGTATTGCATAGTCGTAATTATTTATTGTAATATTTTAAAAGAATTTGAAAAAAATTATGAATATGATTTAATGGGGATCATAAATATAAGAACATTGTATACAAAAGGACAAGCTTATGGAAGTCTTTGGTTGAATAAATTTTTTTTTAAAAGTTATTACATTTTTACATTAATACATTTTTTAAAATTATTTTAAAGCGAATGTTAATAAAAATGTACTTATTTTTGAAAAATAATTTTTATCGAAAATAATTTTATTTATGTCAATGATATAAAATTGAGATTATAACATTATTTTTTAGGTTCTAATAATTGTTCTTTTGATTGCTGTTACGTATGCCAGCCAACAAGAAGTGAGTATTATATTATTGCGTTTTATGAATTTTTTTAAATGTATTGTTTTAAATTTCTTTTTAAAACAGTTTTCTATCCATTTTAATTTTATGAAACTGTATGCAGATGATACCTAAAATTAAATCTTTAAATTCTCAGTTTAACTTTTTTTAAAGATAAACTTTTATAAATTTATAAAATTATATTTGATGCAAATTATATAAATATAAAATTTTGTTGTAATACACACACAAAAAAATGAGTTATTACATAATTTGTTGAGTTATTTGAGTTTTGTATTAAATTTTAGATTTTATGTTAATAACTTTGGCATAAATTTATTTAAAAAATTTTCTCAAACTTCCACCTAAACATTGTAAAATAATCTTTTTTTTAAAATTAGCTTTTTTATTCAGATTGTTGCGATGCTTAATTAAAATATAATATGACTCATTAGGACTTCGAAATTGAAAAAAAAAAAGTAATGTGAATTAAAATTATTAGATAAAGGTCTATTTAATTATACAAAATAATTATCTGGAATAAATTTCATTCAACTATATCTTCCGAGACTTTTTTTTTCTTACATTTGATTTGTTTCAAGAAATTTGCTTACTACTTATCTTATTCCCATCATATAAATATTAAATTAATTATTTCCTTATTTAAAAACAATCCCTGCATAAACCAGATATTTCCCTCTAATAGGGATTTTAAAGGCCGAAATGAATTTTTTAAATCAGCAAGACAAGCGTAGGAAATTTCTTACACCACATATTTTAAAAGTGTGCAATTTGAGCATTTTACTTCAATTTAATATAAAATAAATCTATTATAATCAGCAAAAATCTGACGAGATCGTTAACATTCCAATCACCAATGAAAGGAAAATAAAATTATCTCAGTAATTTTTTAAAGAAATTTATACAATCCATAATTTGGGAAATTGTGCACCGTCTTTATAAACAAACTTCATTACTCACTTCCTTCAATTAAACAGTTTATTTAGAAAGAGTCTGGATTCCCTAATATTAGAAATTCAATATCATCTGAAAAACTATGAACATATTTAAGATTTATTGATGCAGTTTACTTTCCTACTGTTTTTAAATTAAAATGGCTACTTAATTTTGTTTTGTCTATATTTATAGCAACACCATCATCATCTTCAACCTTATAAATTTGGTTATGAGATAAAGGATCATCATGGTTCGCAACACACAGACATGAACATGGCGAGGGACAGGGCAATGTCCAAGTCTACGGTTTCAGTGACCACAGAGGTATCCACAGAGAGTACAATGTGTGGCCGATCATCATGGATTCAGAGCTCAAATAAAGACCAACGAGTCAGAACTGCAACCAAGATCCTGCTCATGTTCACATTCACTCTAACGCTCATCATGCACTTCATCATGATGGAAACCATCATCAGGATCATCACCAGCATGGGCATGTACATGTATATCACTGTCAAGAACAACCTCATCATGGTCATTATCACCAAGAACATCCCTACCATGGTCACCACTATCATGGACATGAATTTGCTTATCGTCACCAAGGACATCATCACCAAGAACATCCTCATCATGGTCATCATCATCATGGACATCATAACCAAGAACATTCTCACCATGATCACCACCATCATGGACATGAACATGTTTATCATCACCAAGAAAATCCTCATCATGATCATCATCACCAAGGACATCATCATGGACATCATCACCAAGAACATCGTCATAATGGTCATCAACACCAAGAACATCCTTATCATGGTCATCAACATATAGAACATCCTCATCATGGTCACTACCATCATGGACATGAGCTTGTTCATCCGCACCGAGGACATCATCATGGACATTACCATCTTTGATATTATCCCTATAACTACAGAAGCGAACATAAATCTGGTAACCGAACGGAAAAATAATTGCACATTAATTAATTTGCAAATAATTGCTTTTGTCAAACTATATACAAATTCTGCATATTTAAACGAATTGTTTTAAAATGAATTTATTTTCTAATAAAGAATTAATAACTATCTCCTTTTGTCTTTTGTATATTTCACTCTTTTCCAACTACGAAAGAAATCATAGTGTGATAAAAAAGTTGCTAAAAGTTTAAATTTAAATTTATTTATTTAAAATATTTTAACTATTTTAAATTTTTTAAATATTTAACTTTTTAAAGATTTTGTAACATTTTTTTTTAATGGGATTATATCGGAGGTTTTAATTTTGTTCCCTACGATTATTGAGTAAATTTAGATTGAAATGAAGATTTTAATTCCCAGTAAGGCCAACAAATTAATTCCAGCAAGAAAAATAAGTCCTCAAATTTTTATAAATAATTTTTTAAAAATTAAAAGTAACAACCAAGAAAGAAAATGTAAAAAATTATTTCAACTGTACTTCACATTTACGTAGCACAGAGAATACAATAAATTTTTTTAATTATTTACGAAGGAAGTTAATATTTTAAAATTAAATATTATTTATAAGCACTAAATTTTTTTCATAATAAAATATTATGAAAACAGTTTTTCATTACAATTTCCTAACAAAATAAAAGAAAAAAAATATATCAAAATAAAAAATATTTCTTAGTTAAAAAAAGATTTATGTTATATGTAATGGTTGTATAGGTTTCACATAAAATTATATGATTTATTTTTAATAGTTTTCAAAAATAATAAGTCGAAATTAAATGGCATTTAGGAATTTTAAAATATAGAAGGTTCGTTAATGTATTATTTTTATTTTTATTCAGTGTTTTTTTTTCTTTCGATCTTATCATATGCCCTACAAAGTAGATGGCTCATTTATATAAATAAACTTCTATGGTATATCAGCTTCCACTTTTAAAACAATTAGTAATGTCAGAAATCCTTTTCAGAATATCTCATCTACATTTATGAGCCCAAAAAGAGGCTCAAAACTATTTCAAATGAAATCTTCGTCACTGTCACTCCATTCTATAAAACTTTATATCAAACAAATAATGACTAAAAGCCACAAGTTACAAATTCAAGATGGGATTAAGTCAAAGCGTTGGAGAGCTGAAGATCTTTTAGCAATCTGCGACGTCATGCTGTCGCCCAGTTCCGACTTCTGACTGGCCATGACTGTCTAGCAGAACATCTCCATCGCATTACAAACTTTTCGAACCCTGGCTGCCCCTATGTGGTTCAACAGACCCAATGAACAGAGACCACCTCCAAAGATGTGCGGTACTTGATGGCGACTCGGAGTAAGCGCTTTACTTGCAAGAGAAAAATCTTAAGGCAATGACCTCGGTCATCTTTACATTTTTGGACGTTTCTTTTGTATTTTTTTCCTTGTTATTATTATTATTATTATTATTTTTATTCTTCTTGTACTTGCCTTGCCATTGGAAATAAAAAAACATTTATGAGCCACCTTGAAGAAAAAGGGAAAACTCAAACTAGATAATATTCAATCTTTATGACAAACTATACCCAGAAACTTGAGTGGGCGAAAGGTGTCTTTTGATTGGTTATCATTCTATGACGGCTATGCTACTATTTGGTTGGAATCCCGCTTTAAATGTATGAAACTTAATTTATTCCACGAAAATTCGTACTTAATTTCGTTTAACAAATATTTTATTAGTATTAATACGTAATACTTGTTTTTAAGTATGTTTTTCTGGAATATAAATATCAATGATGATTTCTTTTCATGTTTAAAACTATTAAAAATTTTTGGGTATTCAACTTTACTATTTAAAAGCAAAAATTACTTTAATAGCTCAAAGTAGAAAATATTTAATAAGAAGTAAAAATGCTTTTTCTAATTTTGTATTACAAAATAGATTCTATATCTTTCTAACTTTATAAAAACAAAGTATGAAACAGATTTATAATAGAACATTGATGTTGAATGAATCTTTTATTATATATATATATCCCAAATTACAATTAAAAAAAACATACTTCAAAAAACCAAAATGAATTTTTGTTACTGCCGTAATGTAAAAAACATACCAAGTAAGAATCTTATGTTAATTACCTTTTAATAAATAATAATCGTTTTCAATACTATATGAATCTTCTATTATATATTTCCCGGTTCTCGTTTTTAATATCTTTTTTTTTATATTTTTACTTTTTTTTTACTTATTCGATTTCTTCTCAACAAACAGATCTATAGCATATCAAGCAAGTATTTAAATCCACCTTACCGGCTTAGATTTAAATAAACTCATGTTTGTGAAAATTGCAACACCATGAAGGACTTACGCGAGTGAGCTGAAATTTTCAGGACATGCAAATTAAAGCATGATATGCAAATGATTAGAATTTCAAATCCGTAGCACATGCGTATGCTGAGCACCGCCCTCTGAACGGCGGATGGATCCGAATAAATAGACGGCTGTAGCGAGGCGTGTATGGTTATCGGTGGTTATCTGCTAGTGGTAAACGTTAGCTCAATCGTTACTTATGCCTCTTCGACGAAAGAGAGCGAGATTTGAACAACTTACAGAGTTTGAACGGCGGAGAATCATCGGCCTTCGTAAAGCTGGGATTGTCTTATCGTGCAGTAGCCGCTCGTGTGCAGCGAAACAGAAGCACAGTGATGCGTCTTTAGAAGTAGTGGACGGACGAGTGTCGGACAACTCGGAAATCCGGGAGTGGACCCCGAAATGTGATGTCAGCTCGCGATGATAGACACCTGGTCCGTATGGCGCTGACGGACCGTACAGCTTCCTCTAGACAATTGGCAGCACAGTGGTCAATAGCTACAGGTGTTTCATTGTGTGCTTCATCAATTCGTAGACGTCTGCTGCAGCGTGGACTGCGCGCAAGGACTCCTTTATACAGGATCCCTCTCACGCTAAACCATCGCCGCCTGCGGCTACAAAGGGCCGTTCAGCATAGAGACTGGCGTGCTGATTGGCAGCATGTCGTGTTTTCTGACGAATCTCGCTTTAATTTGTTTGTACCATGATGGCCGCATTCGTGTCAGACGCCATGCCTGTGAACGCCACCTTCCGGAGTGCATTATCGAACGCCACAGTGGACGAACACCGGAGTTATGGTCTGGGGTGCCATAGCATATCATGGACGATCTGAATTGCTAAGAATTGTGGGAAATCTGAACAGCAACCGGTACAGTGAAGTTCTACAGCCCCAAGCTGTTCCCTTCCTTCAAAGCTTGCCAGGCGCTGTATTTCAACAGGACAATGCCCGCCCTCATACCGCTAGGACTGTTCAATCCTTCTTTGCAACGCGGAAGGTACAGCTTCTTCCTTGGCCTACGTATTCCCCGGATATGTCGCCGATTGAACATGTGTGGGATTTCGTTGGTCGGCGTCTCGCTCGTGATCCTCGTCCTGTTGCTTCTGCAGACGAACTTTGGGTGCGCATACAAACAATATGGAATGCTCTTCCTCAGGCAGATATTCAAAATTTGTTTGACTCCATGCCACGTCGTGTAGCAGCACTTATTGCGGCGCGTGGTGGCTACACAAAATACTGATTCCGATCTCCTGTTATTGTTTGTTTGCTTTGAACATTTAATCATTTATTTGTACCACTACCACTGAACTGCGTATTAAATGTCATGCAATTATGACGATTCCTTCATGGTGTTGCAATTTTCACAAACACGAGTTTATAATTATAAATAAAGGAAATCTGAAAGTCCAAAACTGAATGAAAAAATTAAAAATTTCACGAAGAAAGTTGGTTGCTTATAATGGGGAATTTTTGCATTTGTTGTTGCTGAAATTCGAGAGTTTTTCTATAATTTTACATCAATATCGGATGCTTTATTAGGAAATGCCTTTTAGAATAAAAAGACTCACAAATATTGTAATAATTTTCTGATTACTTAATTTTGCTTGTCAGGAATAAAAGACGTATTTGCTTGTTCAGAAATGCGTCTCATTATCCATAGCGACCTGGTGGCCAAGTGACCAGCGCTCTGGCTTTTGGTATCCCATGCTTCAGGTCTCGAATCCTGGCGGTGGCATGGATGTTTGTGAGTGCTTTGAGTCCACGTTAAATTGTAGGTCCCGGTCTGTTTAGCCCAAAGTGTGCACAAGATGACTGTAGAGCGACTAACCAAACCAAACCAAACCAATCTCATTATCCATGATGTCATTACGATGGACCCAGTGTCTCTCGAGAATTTGTATAGATTTTGGAAATTAAACAAAAATAAATAACTAAAATAAATATTACAATTGTATAAAATAACTAAATTGGATTAATTAATCAAAAGAGTATTTCAGAAATACTATGCAAATAAAGCAGCAATTTGTCGAATGCTGCTGTTTTTGAATTCGTATACAAAAGCAAAAAAAAAGGAATAGAAAATAAGCTTCAAAGAAGCAAAATTAATTAAAAGAAAAATCAAATATTTGAACACAATTTGCATATACTAAAAGGCAATAATACTATTCATAAAATTATATTCTTTTTGCAGTAATACTATTCATAAAATTGTATATTTTTTGCAGTAATACTATTCATAAATTATATTTTTTAAAAAATATTTCACTTAATGCTATTATAGAGTAATTCACTTTACATATAATATGAACTTATAAGTTGTTATTTTGTGTATTGTAATCGTATTATAATTCCTATTAATCTTTTATGTATCTAAATCCTATTAATCCTATAATTCCTATTAATCTTTTTTGTGTAAAAAATCTTTGAAGAACGGATTAGATTTTTCTGTATGAAGAATTGCATAAAAACATGCAAATAATTTATTTTCAAAGATATTAGAATCCATTTAAATCCATAATAATAATTATCTCACACTATTTTAGATGATGTTTTAAATTATAATAATTTCTAATTATACTCTATTGCTATTGTTTACCTTTATTGGTCAATTTAAATGATTATTTAAGTTAAAATCAGTTCACTTTCAAAACAAACAACAACAAAAAAAAAAAAAAAAAAAAAAAAAAAATAGAGAAAAGAAATTAGTTTTTAAAATTATATTTTTCTTTGACTTCATCTAAACTATCTAATTAATTAATTATAGTTTTTTATTTGATCGTGAATTTACATGCTTGTTTCTTAAAAATGAAGTCGTATAAGGATAATATAATCCTCATACCTTTCGCCAAACCACTGAGCATCAATACCTTTTCTAGATGGATAAATACCTTTTTTTCTTAGACAGACAGATTTCGTAGTATTACTATTTAAATTAAATATCCTTTAAAATCGGTTTTGAATTCTAAGTAATTTAACTCAATCCTATTTAAACATTCTTTCTTACCTTAAAAAAAAAAATCTACTTTTCCTATTTGTTCTAAAAGGAAAATCTTTTCAACTTTATATTTTCTCTAAAACAATTATTAAAAAAATTTTATGTATAAGAAATAAAAAACAAAATAAAAATTAAATATAATTTAAACATGAATAATTTCAAACATTTAAGTTCATTGTTTTATTTCTGTAGATTTCAGATTAGCAGTAATCTCTTAGTTACTCAAATCAGCAGAAGTAATATTAAAGTATCGTTATCAAATTAAGCATCAAATTAAAATTAACTGATTAATATAATATTTCAGGAATTTTCAAAAATTAAAAAATTGACTAAAATCTCTAAAACAATTATTTCAAAACTTTACGTATCAAAAATAAAAATAAAATTTAATTTAATTTAAACAATAGTTGTTTCAAACATTTAAGCTGATAGTTTTATTTCTTCAGAATTCAGATTACCAGTAATCTCTTAATTTCTCAGATCAACAAATCATTGTTATCAAATTAAGAATCAAATTAAAATTAACTGATTAATATAATATTTCAGGAATTTTAAAAAATTAAAAATTCACTAAAATCTCTAAAACAATTATTTCAAAACTTTACGTATAAAAAAATAAAAATAAAATTTTAATTTAATTTAAACAATAGTTGTTTCAAACATTTAAGCTCATAGTTTTATTTCTTCAGAATTCAGATTACCAGTAATCTCTTAATTTCTCAGATTAGCAAATCATTGTTATCAAATTAAAATTAACTGATTAATATAATATTTCAGGAATTTTCAAAAATTAAAACTTGAGGAAAATCTCAAATAATTTATTTTCATAAAAAGTAAAGAAATTAATTATATATTTTCTCCAAATTCCAGTTAATATTTGCAATGCATGATTGAATTTTTACTTTCTAAAAACAATGTATATTTCTAAAGGAAATATTTTATTGTTGCTTACGGATAAACCGGTGTGACTTTGACCTGGTATGAGCGATATGTCTAAATAGTGACCTTAAAACCTTTTAATGATTCTATTCGTACCATGTGAACGCTTTTAAATTCTCAATATATATACCACCGGTAAAATACGAGGCATCATACATTTCATTCAACTACAGGAGAAAGTTGGATAAACAAGTGAAATTTTTTTTCACATTAAAGAATACAAAATGTTGCAAAGGTAAATAAGTTTATATTTAATGCATAATTTTCAAATATATACCTGGAACTATTTCAAATTATAAGATAGTTGTATTTGATAAAAGTTTTGTTTTCTGAAAGCAATATTTTTCTCATAAATTAAACTATATTAAAGTGAGTTTTGATATTTAATCATATATTGCATAGTCGTAATATTTATAGTAATATTTTTTATGTATTTGAAAAAGAAATATGAATAATGTATAATGTGGATCATAATAAGATAATAAGAATATTTTTAATATGTTTTTCTGTTATTTTCCTTTTTGATTGAAATATTCTTTTAATGAACAATTTAATTAATAAAACTATTTTCGAAATCCAAAAATTTTTTTATTGACAACTAATTTTTAAAAATATTGATGATAAGGTTTAGTAATAATTTATGGTAAGGTTTGTCTAAGTATTAACTATACAACACGTAATGTACGTATATGTTTTTGTTGAGTGATATTATTTAATCTAGTTGTAGTTCGATAAACATTTTTGTTTTCAAGAAGAAATATAAATTACATTGTAATGAAAATTCTTTAAAGGTCATAAATATTCATTCATTTTAAATATTAATATAGTGAAATTATAGTTTATTTATTATAAGTGTTTTTAGAAAAAATATTTTAAATCAATTTAAATTTTGCTTATAAAATAAAATAAAAAGTTTCCAAAATGGTTTTGTCATTTTATAGAAATGTTTTCATGAAGGGTAAAATAAAAGTTAAAATTAATACATTATTTAACGGTAACTCTGAATTTTAACTGATGTTTCTTTTAAGCATTTGAAGTGAATGTTAAAAAATGAGTTGATTTTTGACAGTAATCGTTATTTAATTTTAATTATATCGTTGATTTGATATTCGAGATCATAATGTTATTTTCTTTAGGTTTTACCAATTCTTCTTCTTCGAGTGCGGCTGCTTATGCCAGCCACCATGAAGTGAGTATTATATTTTCTACGAATTTTTAAATGTGTTGCAATTGAAATCAGACATCTACCAATTTTAATTTTGTAAAAGTATATACAGATAATACTAATAAAGATAAACTTTTAAACACTCAGGAGTTAAGTTATAAAGATAAAATTTTATTTATTTATAGAATAAAATTTAATGTAAATTACGTAAATAAAAGTTATTTTTATCATATCTTTTATATTATATTTATATTTTTGCACTTATAATTTTTCTGAGTAAATTGATATCACTATTTTCTAACATTCATTTAAACAATATAAAAAGTCCTTGTGAAAAATTAAACTCCTAAATTGTTCTTCTTATATGACTCATCAGGACAAATAAATTAGAAAAGAGAAAGTGTGTAAATAATTAGAAAGAATAAAGAAAGTTTCTAAGAATTGGAAAGTGTGTAAAATTAATTAAAATATTATATAAATATACATTGATTTATACAATATAATATTATTAATTACAATAATATTAATTAATATATTAACACAGTAATATTGAATACAATATAATATTATCTAATTATTTCGTAATATTTCTATTGAATTCAAATTTCAAGACTTTTTTCTCAAGCATTTGGATATCCATGCTTCGAAAATTTACTTATAGCGTAATATCGTATTCAGACATCAACATCAAATGAATTATTTTTCTATTATAAAGTAACCCATGCATGAACTATAAATTTCCGCTCTAGTCGACATGCTCCGAAAAACGTTTTTAAAGATCGAAGCGAATCCTTTTGATTTCAACAAGTCAAATCTAGGAAATGCCTTATATCATGTGTTTAAAAGTGATTAGTCGTGACTTTTTCTTTGTTAAATTTTTAATTAAAAGTGTGTATTGAACATTCTGTTGAGATTGCATGATTTGCATTCCAGACACCAATAGTTAAATAAAAGAAAACGAAAATGTTCTTAGTACCTTCTAAAGAAATTTATACAAACCATAGTTTAAGAAATAGCGCACGATCGTCATAAAAGAACTTCGTTATTCGCATTACTCACTTAAACATACAAATTAAGAGGGGATAGCATCTCTTATTATTAAGCATTCAATATTATCTGCATAATTGACTTCACATATTTCATTTATAAAAATCTAATTTAAAAGTAAATTTAATTTCTGTTTAATATTTATTTAATTTTTAAATAAGAAAATTGGTTTATAATTTTTTTTGGTGGTTTACTTAATTTTTTTTTAATTGGTTTACTTAATTTCACTTGTAACATCACCACCATCATCCTCAACATATAAATTTGGTTATGAGATAAAAGATCATCCATGGTTCTCAACACAGACAGGAACATGGTGATGGGCATGTAATGTCCAAGGAAGCTATGGTTTCAGTGACCATAGAGGTATCCACAGAGAGGTACAATACGTAGCCGATCATCATGGATTCAGAGCTAGTAAAGACCAACGAACCAGGAACTGCCAACCAAGATCCTGCTCATGTTCACCTTCACTCTAATGCTCCACCATGCTCTTCATCATGATGGACACCATCATCAAGGTCACATCATCATCATGGCCACACCATAGCCATGCCGCTTGAGCCTGTCATCATCAAGCATCTCATCATGGTCACCATCATCATGGACGTAGTAGCGCGTCAATCATCAAGGACATCATCATGGGCATCACCATCTTTGATTTAATCCAATACCTTAAGATTACATCAAATGAAAAGACATTTTTAAAAATGATTTGAAATTTCGGAAGAAAAGTTGCAACTAATTTGTATTTTTAAAACTTTGTCTGTTTAAAGGAAGTTTTTAAAAAATGAACTCACTTTTAAATAAGTATTAACAACTATGTCTCTCCTTTTTTGTTTTTGCAAATTTCTCTCTTTTAAAACCTGCCCAGAAACAAATAAAAGTGTGTGATTATTTCGGCAAAATAAATTTGAAGAGGGTATTTATTGTAACAGAAATAGACTACAAAGTGGGCGCCAAAAGAACTGTTCAAAAATTTCGCCCAATTCAATTAATTTTTTATGCACTCAAAAATTAAAGTATTCCTAATAATATGTGAACGAGGTTTTATGAAGTGTTAATGTATTATAGTTGTTTTTAATATTATCTATATTTTTGGAGATAGAATTAAATTACAGATTATATTACAGTTTTACTATTTTTCCACAATGATAAACATAAATATTTATTAAGTTGCAATTTTTAACCCAAACTAGCAACCTAATTTCCCCGAAATCAGTTTAATAAAATAATGCAAGCAATGAAAAAAATGCAAAGTGTCCTCAAATTTAAGTCAAAATGAAGAAAACAAACACGAAAAAGACGTAACAAATTGTTATAACGTAAACTTCTGTATTCTAAAATACATAAATATTTAATGTTTTTCATAGCAGTTTGATAACAAATTAAAGAAAATAAGTTTTTAATAAGAAGCAAAAAGAAATATTTCCTAATTAATCATGCATATTTAATGGTAAAGAAAACAATAGTAG